>KV751320.1:13397800-13445370 GCA_001698575.1 Mola mola | reverse complement strand
ACCAGCACCTTTGGACCTCCTCCACCATTCAGACCTCGGCCTATCCCTCATCCTACCTTTCCAGGGCATCTGAGCAAAGACCCAAGAGACTCAGTTGCTCGTGCTCGACCCACTCTTATATCACCCCCAGATATTGAGCACATGACTCTGCACAAAGTGGTGGTGGGCAGTGTGGCACTGTTCTTCAGCATGTCCCTACTGTTGACAATTCTTTATGTGCTGTGGCGGCGCTATCCAGGTGCAACCAGGTTGCTGCAGCAGCGATCCATGGTGGGGCGGAAGCGTCGCAAAAAGAGTCCAGAGCCAGAACAGAACCTAAGCTCCCAGCTTCAAGAGTATTACATGAGCTACAACCCTGCTGCCACACCAGAGGCGTTGGAAGTGCTAGGCAATGGCACTGGTTCCTGCACTTGCACAATTTCTGGCTCCCGGGAGTGTGAGGTATGATCCATCGAATCAACCTAATAAAAACTCAAAATCAATATACAAAGACTCAACAGAGAGGTAAATCCTTTATCAAGTATGCCCTTTATAAAGACACTGTTTAATCACAGTTAAGCACTGTGTTATTTGCTTATGACACGCTTGAATTCAAATGTAAGATGTCTCCAATTATTCGGGTTTTAAATTTTAAATCATTGAATCTGAAAATAGAAAACAAGTTATTTTATCTATGGGAAACAATTTGTGTTGTACAATATGGTTTCAGAAGACATTATAATGGTAATATTTCAATAATGAATTTGTGTTCTTTGGGGTTAATTGTATGTGGCTTTAATTACTGGTCTAAAACAGTATCTCTAATTTCTTATTTGTAATTTAAATTCTCTTTAGCAACTGTTTTTCATGGTATGTCAACTTCAAGGGATAATGAATAATTGGACAGTGTTTAACTATATTACAAACACCTTTCACATCAGCATGATATGACTCGTACATGTGTTAAGCAATTTGTTTCAGTATTTGTTTATACTGTACTGTGTGTGTGTGTGTGTGTGTGTGTGTGTGTGTGTGTGTGTTTGTGTAGGGATGGGATACACTGGTACAATTTTTGTAGGATTTTTTAAAATAATAATACAAACTTTCTACTCCAAAATTTAAGTTCCAGTCAGTAAGCATTATTGTGCAAAATTCAATAGTAAATGAAATTCACTGATAATGATTGTGTTTTTCGATCACATGGTAAAGTGAGAACATGTTTGCTTGGAAATCCTTTATAGGTGAAAAAAGTTTTCTGATATTGTATATGGATGTACAATGTAACTACATTTGAACGCAGGGGTCTCAAACTCAACTTAACTGGGGGCCGCTGAAGGTAGAGTCAGGTTGAGGCTGGGCCGCATCAAGTATTCCACAAAAAAAGGTTTTCAATCATTCCAAAAAATGTACACCTGATTCAATCTTCTCAATCTTTATCATTAACAGTTCTTCAACATGAATGTTTCTTCTGACATGAACAGTTCTTCTGAACATGAATGGGTTCTTCAGAACATGGGTTTCTCTTGTCTACTCCTTGCTGCCAGAGACCTGGCAGCGCTTCCTCTCACACAGCTGAGCCACATTTGGCTTGAGAGAGGAAGCAGTTAAGACCCTCACTATGGCTTGAAGATGCTCATCTCTGTTTGGACCTTTACTTTGACTTATTGAAGTTTATGATGGAGAAAAGCTTTACACACAGATATGTGCTCCCTCCTCACCTCCCTGAACTTGGCTTTGAGTTCGGAATTGCACTGCTGGTCAATGAGCTTCATTTGACGCACAGGAGGGGCATCTTGCACATTGAAGCAAAAATTTGAAAAGTGACTCTGTGTGTCTTAATTCTGCAAACCTGTGATTAAATTCCTCCTGTAGCTTCACAATGGCTTCCACATACTTCTCACACCTGAATGGTTTGCACACATCCATGAGTGCCTTGCATGCTGGGAATTGGCAGATGTTTGTCTGAGAGAGCTGAACTTTCCATAGCACAAGTTTTGTGGAGAATGCTCTCACGTTGTCATAGGCAGCAATGACAAGCTGCCCCTTGCCTTGTAACTTCTTGTTAGGTACATTCAGCTCGTGTGTGATGTCAACAAGAAAAGCTAAGTCCATGAGCCATTTGGGATCACTTAGCACAGGAACAGCCATCCCATCATTCTCCGTTAAGTCTTTCATTTCCCGCTTTCAACTCAAAAAACCTCTTCAAGACGTTTTCCCTGCTGAGCCAACGTACCTTCGGTGAAGTGAAACACATCCTCATATGCTGACTCTTTGCTCCAAAAATGAGGTAGCTCCTGGTGCTTTAAGCCCCTGGATCTTATATGGGTGGTGCATTTCACAAAAAAAGACAACATATTGTCAGACTTCAGGCATTTGCTACAAAGGGCCTGCTGATGGATAATGCAGTGCAGAGCAATGGCCTCCTCCACCTTCCAGTTTTATTTGAACAAGTGCCACCAGTCCATTTCTCCTCCCTGTCAATGATGGTGCTTGGTCGGTTGTTATTCCAACAAACCTCTTCCATGGCAAACCGGCATCGACAATGGCATTACACAGCTGGAGGAATATCTCCTGAGCGGAGGTCTGGCCATGCATTGGAATCACGGTGAGCAACTTTTCCATCACTTCCAAATTGTAGTCAACACCACGGACATACATTGCGAGCTGTGCAGTGTCAGTGATGACGGCTCTCATCAAGAGCGACTGAGTTTGCAGGGAAACATTTGGCTTTCTCACGTTGTTGATCATATATGATACCTGACAGGTCAGAAATGCGCTCTGTCGCTGTGTTGGCTGAAGGGCTGATGTTGCTAAACTGACCCTTTTTTTCCCGACGGACAATACTTGCAGCCTGTAACATGCACTTTGTGATGGACTCACCTTCTTTGAATGGCTGTCAAACCTTAGCAATCATCTCACTCACCACATGGCTAGCTTTGATTGCTACGTCATTCTCTTTGCTTGCTTTATTGAAGAAATCTTGTCGCCTCAGTAGACAGGTTTTAAGATTGGCGAGCCGGTTCACTCTCTCATCTCCCTGGTATTTTGAGTACTCCTCAGCATGTCTAGTTGAGTAATGGTGTCTGATGTTGTATTCCTTGTGCACAGAAACTTTCTTTTTGCATATAAGACACGTTTGGGTGCCCCTGTGCTCGACAAAAAAAAAATACTCCGTGTCCCACTTTTCCTGAAATTCTCGGTGGTCATCGGCAACCTTTCACTTCACAGCAGATTTTGCAAAAAAGATGCGATTGAGAAAAATGCACAGGCCGCACTAACATTAAACTTTGATGGCAAGTAGGGGGCCACAAAATATCGTCCCGCGGGCCACGAGTTTGAGACCCATGCTTTAATGTTCTGTGATGTATGATAACCTGCACAGAGGCGAGACAATACAGTAACCCTATATATATATACAGTAAACAGCAGTATTATGAGAACATATTAAATTCTGGGGCTTCACTGTACACCACTGAAGGATGTTTTATCATGCCTGACTGACAGATTATGCATAAAACTGTAATCAGTGGTCACAATCTCAATCCATACGGTTTAGTAAAGTAACAGCTAATCAGTGACTGAGACTGTTGTCTAGGTGCCTTCTTTCAGAGAGAGGAGGGGCTCTTCAGAATAAGCCAAGGACCTAGGCTGAAGTAGAATGGAGATATGAGGGCATCTTGCTGAGAACGGCAACATTTATTGACTAAATGTGAGCAGTTAAATGGAAAACAATTCACATCATCTTGAGTAGGAGTTGCTGACAGCCACAGTGTCTCTTTCTTGGTGAAAAGAAGTACAGAAGTCTACACAAAATGGTCACAAAATTACTGCAATGCCATCAGCTCAATCTAATCCAATTCTACCAGTAATGCAATACACAAATAGTTACTTTAAAAGAGAAACTATACTTTTATTGTTTGTAGGTCTGAACACCTAATTTGATATCAAGATCAAAATTTTAAAGAAGGGAATATCAAAACCAATAAAGTTGGAAATTGTAATAACTTAAATAATTAAGATTGCCATTACATTTTAAAGCCAAAAAGGATATTATCATGCAGAATCCATTCAGGAAGCATGTATGCATTATCAATTTGAAGCCGTTCCAAGGTTCTGTGCCAGGTATAATGTCACAAACAAATTCACATTCTGAAATTACATATGAAATGATATATGTTTGCACCTAAAAAGAGGCCCAGAAAAGGTTGAAAGATCCGGGCCCAGGCAGCATGTACAGAGCTGTGCCTTTTGTGTTATTCATACATCTGGCAAAAAACATACAGCTTCACTGCAGTTTGCTACAAAACAAAAGCGGCGCTGCAACTATTTCTGGAGCAATCAACGTCAGTGCTTTGTCTCTCTTTCTCAACGTAACCGTAATTCAAATCTCATCTCAAAAACAATTGCTTCTTTTTACATCAGTGATGGGTGTCTACTGCAGTTTGTTGGGGGAAGGGGTGGTGGAGGTCCACACTGTTGCTTGTTTCAGGCGTTTAATAATTGAGAAGCTGGCATAAGCCTTGTTTAGTTTGATGAAAGTGCCATCTTGCTGGCCTGCATAGCTGGCTCTGCCTTTAATTATGGCTCTGTTCAGCGCCAGCAGTCCCCATGGATGGCTATATGGAAAAACAAAAGCCAACACAACACACTTACCCTGCCATGGCTGGAATTCAGCAAGGTATTTTCAAGACTATAGAATGCCGCCAGAGCCCAGCACAATACACTGGATGATCTTTTTCACTTTAGGGGCACAGATCTCATTTAAATTTAGGGAGAGCATGAACTGGACTTTTCGACTGAATGAGTATCTTTTTAATCTTCCTGGATTAGACATATGTTAGTATAACTGCCGTATTGGATCAACAGGTTCTGTATTTTTTTTTTTCGCTTTTTATGTCAAAAAAATTTCATGTTGCTGTCTTGCTAGTATGTGCAATGCAGTGTTACCAATTAAAATGATTTGTTAAAGCTAAACAGTTGACTACCTGAATGTGATGTGGAGAAGTTACACTACTTACAAGTAAGAGTTATTGAGGGTTTAATTATCACATCAGCTCTGGCCAATCAAATGCTACCAATACTAAAATCAGGTAATTATATGGATCTACAGTGTTTGTCTGATACAGATGCACAATTAACTAATGAAGTTTTCAAGAGTGAAATCTTAAGTATTTGGTCGTAGATTTGAGAACTTCAAAAGTAAGATGGAAGATGAAAAAATGCCATCACTGTTCAGTGTAAGTGAATGGATCATAGAAAAGAGCTGGGAAACCAACACATGCCATAAAACTTTTGTCACTGCTATTTCGTCAAAGAAAACAACTCAGTTTACATTCTGTTGTAATTAAACAAACCTGATTCTGTCCAAGGTTATAGCTAATTGTCCCTGGCACTGAGAGCATTCACCACCGTGAGGGACATAAAAACACAGGCGCAAAACGTTTTGTTTTTTTTTACTCCAGAAAATATAGCTCAACTTCTGTTTTACATAAGAAATGTAGTAAGCCAGCAAATTAATACATTTAGTAATCCATATACAAGTGACTGTGAAATACTTCCAATTGCAGGTAGCTTTCAAAAGAAGGCTATCAACTTTATAGAATTTTAGGCGACAGTGAGCAGTTAGCTGAACTAAAAGTTGTTTTCATATTGTATTTCAGTGGATTAGAACTGTCAGATGTAATGCACATATACTAGCAGTTTAAAATAGGATGTAAAGTTATCATACACACAACTGTCCAACTTTTTCCTAAGTCAGAAATATGCCAATCAGACAGGCCCACTGCTTCAAGTAATAGCAATGCTTTAAGTGTTAACTCTCATTAGGTGATAGTTCTCTCCAATAAGAATCCAATATGAATAATGAAACACAATATGAAACATAAACAAGTCTGAAAGAGTATGGCTAAAGTCTAAAGAGCGCTGGATCCTAAATGTTGTGACTTATCAAAAATAGTTCTCGAAGATTAATATTCACATGCTTTGGATTCTTCTTATTTATGGTATGATAAAATTCAATGGATGCGCTTTATGAACTGATAAACTATGTTTTAGTAAAAAAAAACAAAAAACAAAGAGTGTTATTTTAACATAAAAATGTTTGAGAAGACAAAAACAATAGTTACACGGAAGAACAGTGTTTGCAGACAGCTCATCCGTTGCACCTGGTGGGAACGTGTGAAGTTGACTGCTGCTAAAGTCTCATACCCTTCCACACCCTTCTGACGATGTTTCCCAGATTCCATTTCGATCTGACAGAAGTAGGGGGGAATGGTGTGACTTTCTAAAACTTTAGGGATTAAAGAATGGATTTATATTTACTCTCATCATCAACCTGTCTGCAACATCATCTGCTTTCGGGATGTTTTATCCGACTGTAGGTCGTTTCAACCTGTGTCAGTTTATTGACTGGTCGAGGGCCAAAGTGGAGGGGTGTACTCATGACAGAAGGTGAGAAAAAAAGACCTGGAGAGAACTGGAGTCTCTGGTGAGTCTGGTGAGTGTTAAAATAATGACTGAACAAAACATATCGACCAGTCCTAAATAACATCTATTCCTTATTGTTGCTTATATCAACAGTATATTAAATTAGGTTGACTTGAAAAAATATAGGTTCCTTTCATAATAACTCATTGTCCTGTTTGTTTGTGTGTACGAGACAGTTCAGGGTTACACTGACGGAATGACGAGAAAAGGCAGATGTCAGATCTCTTTTTGCAGGCTCAAAACTCCTCTGTGTCTGTATTAATACTGCTGTTACCTTGCAAATATTTTATGCTCAAGGACTAATACATTTGTCCTTTTTAGACAAAGGTAGAAAGATCGGTTGAAAACAGCAGCAATAACACACAAGTGGACAGAGAAAAAAATTCTCAGGTTTAATAATTCAAACACTTAAGAGGCATATTTAGTGAAAACATTGCAGAAAAAATGTTAGCTGAACTAAGCAGATAGTGTTGTTTTGTATTCATTTGAGTAATATACTCAGGTTATATAGATATTTATAATCAAAACAAATAATAAAAACATAAAATAACTCTTGTATCCTGTCAGTAATCTAAAAGAGTAACCTGTGTTTGTTCTTCCTGTAGGCTCACATGAAAAGCCTCACAAGGCTCTAAAGTTAAACCTCAAATTCACATTTTACACAATTTGTCATCTTGTGCCACACATATCATGATAGTGCTTCATTTGTATGGCTCTCTAAATTAGGAAAATATGTAGCAATGGTCTTAAAGTGAGTCATTACTATATATTTTAAAACTACAATTAATGGTCGTGTTTGTTGCAGCAGAAATTGTGATGCACCTTGTTCATATTTTTGATGTTTCCCCCTAGAAAAGAAAATTAATGTGGTCCACCCCTTAGTAGTGATTCGATCTGCGCCTTTGAATATTTGTTATGTTCAAAGCCTGAATAACGCAATTTCCTTGCATAGTTTGATTTAGGACGCTGCAAGTGCAATGAAGGCACGAGTTAATTATTTTTTTTTTTGTTGTTGGACAAAACCATCCGACTGGGACTTTTGAGAAAGACAAATGTCTGAAAGGCATGACATGTTCACTCAAGTATTTCTCATTGAGGGCTTCAGTTAGTGTTACATGTATAACCAAGCCATTCTCATTCCACCTTGTCACTTATCAATGTTTCGTCGCAGTCAGTCACAGCACAACCTGCTGCTAAAAGGTCCCACTGGCTTTGCTGGCCAAAACACTAAGCATCAATTAAAAAAAAGCAGGCCTTATGTCTGTGGTCGACAGACATTTCCTGACACTTCCCTTTAGTTTCACAGGTCAGTGTGCAAAGATTCATTCTCCATGTGTCAAACACGGATACCCTAGATCTGAGACATTTTTCTTAGGTTTACGCACAAAACAGCAGTGACGGTTTGTAGGGCACAGAAACCATGTTGTTTCAGGAAATGACTGTTGACCGTTGGTTTCAAATTGGATACAACCAATGTTATCAGTAAAAGTCCTGTACATGACACTACACCCAACCAGGACCACCGTCCCTCTTAGCAACTTCGCAGGTTAGAATTTATGTCACATTATGTCTTTGGTTAAAATTGTCTGAAAAGGACACAAGTGGCTTCTACACTAAACCACTGTGCATTTCTCCCTAATGTAAAAAAGGTGTATCTTCAGTAACCAAATGGGCCACCAGGGGCTGTGACAAAACATCAATAAATGGTGAGCTTGGCATATGACCAAGCATATTTCAGAAGGTAACACTAGTTATGGAGGGAAAATGACATTTGTCATGTGCATTGATTGGAAATATCAATACTGATAAATAGCACAGGTAGGAATAGCACTTCCAAGATCCTGTCATAGGTTGTAGTTGAACTAAATTTTGTACATGTTTCTGTCACGTTATCACCAAAACAATCTAAGAAATTACCATAAGGTAATGGAGCCTTTGAGGACCTCTCAAAAAATCAAAAAACAGATTTGCTTGTTCCCTCTGGTCTGTTCCTGAAGCGCTTTACCTGCCTCTCGTGGCTTCTGTACCCCTCCTACCCTCAGACAGCTTTGAAGAGAGAAGAATGTCACATAAGCAGCCATGGCACTCTCTTTGCATGTGCCCTGGCTGATTTCCCCCTCCACTTCAGTTCCACTTGACAGGCGTTTCTCCCAAAATTTTAAGAGAACCCCTTCATTTTCCATTTCTGTTACCTTCCCCTCATCAGTTTTAAAGAACCATTAAGAGCTTATGGGCAAGCAGGCATTCGCAGCAGAGCGATATCTCAATGAATATACAGTAGATCTCATGTTCCAGTTTACAGTTAAGTCATTTTCCACCCACCCCTTCCCCCAAATTTCCTTCCAGGCATTGAAACAGCAGCTTTTAATGTGTGTATCATATAATTCGCTCTGATCTTAAATTATTAGAGTCATCATTTCTGTGATCAAGCAACAGTTTTAAGGCATTGCATTATTAAAAGATTTTTATAGTTTAAAGAAGCTTTCTATTTCCGATCAATGTAGTTAAAAAAATCCCACGGTGTTACACTTGAGTCAGACCAGGCTCATACTGCTCCTGTCAGCCAATTATTGAACACTTTATTAATAGCAACTAAGGGGTAATGGGAGGGGGGATATATACCAGTATGTATTTCATTTCTTGGCCCAACTGTTTTTGTTTCTGGTTGAGAAAACAGAGACACCTTCATTAGTCATTTAAAATGGATGGATGCTGAGAACAGCTGCTTGCACTACAATGCCGGCGAACCCCTTATTGAGAACTATTTCCACTTATTCAGTGCAAGAACCTCTCAAACATCTTAGATGGGCAATTTCATGCCCTCTTCCCACAATTGCTGGGTCATCCTCAAAAGAACTCCTCCCTACAGAGGCTGTGCAGAATGATGATACATGTACTGAAATGGCGTAAAAGTGGTTCTTAAACCCCAGGCACTCCTCTCTATCGCACATGCAGAAACACAGTCATACATGCTCAAAACAAACCCCAATGAATGGTGTATTATTAGCAGCGTCTGGAGATTGCCTTGGCCCTGAAGCTAAGACAAACAGGGATCTTCTGTTTTACTTGATATCATAATAAAAACATAAAAAGATAGAAGATGCTATAGCAGATAAAAGTGTGTATATATATCTGTGTTGTGGCTGAAGGCTGAAGGTAGGAGGTGCAGCTCAGTGGCACCTTATATAAAATATCCAACCCCTCTTTTGCCCTAAATTGAATTTTATAATCTCCTATCTGCAGCCCTGTTCCTCTGGTTACTGGCTTTGTCAGACACTTAAAACCTCATCAAACGCATACAAATATCTTATTCTACCACAGTCCTTGGAACTGCAAAGTTGACATGACTGCAAATCGTGCACATGCTGAATGGGTGTAAGTGTAACTGGCAGTGCCACAACATTACAACACTGCTCAGTGCAAGTGTAAATAAAACAATATGAATAAACGAACATGCCTGCCTATACAATCACAGAGGACGTTTAGAAAGACAGAGTAACAAATTGAATGTGATAGTGCCGAGACTATTAACAGGCCAATGACAAATTGTATTAATATTAAATAATTTTAAACCTTTAATCAAGAATAAACAAAGAACGTTTTCTGTTTTTTAGCATTTGAAATGTGAGCGTTAAGAGGAAAAAAAAGCAAATTATAATCTGGCACCAGCAAACTAAGCAGGCAACAAACACAATCTGAACTATTAAAAAACTTCCAGTCCTCACCAGGATAAAGAAAGGTGTAAATTATTGTTGCAATAATGAACACTGGCCAGACTCACACTAGGGAGGATGCAATTATATGATTGCCGCCAGAATGCTGACACATATTTCTCCCTCTAAACCAGCTAGCATTTGTTGTATGAATTCTTAAAATGACTATTAAGAAACAATTGAGAGGGTCACACGCCTCTGAAACTTAGATAAATGCTATTAACTTTTTACAACCCCAATTTCAAAAGGCTTGTAAAACTTATCATGTGATAATTTCCCTAACAATGACAAGATATTGGCCCACTCCAAATAAAATTATGTTTTTGATCTTTTTAACATGTCTGTGAGGTATTTTTGTGCAGCACTCATTATGACCGAAATAAGCAGTCAACATTATGGCTGAGGATATCAGCCTTCATTCTGCAAACCAAATGACATTCTCCAAAAAGAAATTCAAACTGCTCTTTTTTTTCTATGTACACCTGAGGAATCAATCAAGGTAGCTCTACCTCTTCTTCAAGTCAATCCATGTCTGGTTGAAAGAAATACGGCAGAATTAAACCAATGTTAGACCTTGACACTGTGAAGCATATAGTAGACTACTTTAAAAGGATGATATCAGAGAAGATGAGCTCCAGCTCACTGTTGCTGCAGGGGGTAGAACAGTTAGAGATGGGGCAGGAATAAATCAGCACAATCATATATCCCCACAACCTAGATGAGACAAAGGTGAAGAATTACATATAAGACCTTTTAAGGCCATTTTTAAGGGATTTTTTTTTTTACAGGTTTAATTAATAGCTGGAGGGGGACTTCATGGGCTTTTGTGAATAGAAGCTTATTCTGAGTTGCTCACGGTTTAAAGTTGGGACAGGAGCAACGGACTGGGAAAGTTATGGAATGCACAAAAACGCCTGACTAGAACATTCCACAGGTAAACAGGTTGATTGATAAGAGGTGATAGTATCATGACTAAAGGGACATCCTCAAAATTCTCACTCCTTCGCTCAGGATGGAAAAGGATTCCCCACCTTGTGAAACGCTTCATACAGTTTAAGAACAGTGTTTCTCATGTCACAGTTGCAACTTTGGGAATGTCCCCATCTACAGCCAATAATGTCATTAAAAGATATATAGCATGTAGAGAAATCTCTGCATGTCAGGGGCAAGGTTGAAAACCAGCATATATTAAATAACACGTAAAAACAAAAAAACACTGTGACAGAAAACCAAATTTGTTACTGCATCTAAAAATGCAAGTTCAGACTCTACCTTGTGAAGTGCAATCCATATATCAACGACATACATTGACTGCAGGACCATTAGGGACTACCAGGAGAAGGGCCATCCAGATTGTTACCAGTACAAAAGCCAGAATCTTTGATGGTATGGGACAATAGTAGTGCCCATTGAATGGGTCACATGACACTGTGATTACACTGTTAATTTTGAAAGGTACATCCAGGAAAACCATTTTTTGCCATCCAGACAAAGGATGTCCCTGCTTAATAAAGCTAGAAAATGTCAAGCTACAGTGTGTTCCTTACTTCACAATCGAGTGTTGTTAAAAGCAAAGGTGGTATAATACAAATAGTAAACACAAACTTCTCCCAGTTTTTTATGTCACAACTTTATGAAATTGAAGTAGTATGATAAATGCTTTGCTTTCCTTACAATGCTTTCTTTGCAACCTGTAATTTTTTTTTGCTCATGGCATGTTATCAACATGATTAAAATTACAGGTTTTCAGTTATATATTGGGGTGATAAATCTTTTTTATTTCAGCATCATGGGCTTGTGTCCCCACTAAACCTATGCTATCTACAATATTTCAGTAATGTCATTTGCAATGCAGATATGTGTGTTTTTGTTTGTCTCCCAACCTGGTAGTCATCTTGCAAATTCTCAGCGTACACTTGGATGGGTTCTGAAATATATGTTGTGAACCAGACATAATGATCATCATTATAAGTAATCGTAATTGTTGATTAAAATAGCCATTAGTCAGAAGCCTAATTTTAGGTTAATTGCATATAGGGAACAATATTAGACACCCATGAACCCATTTGTATAATTTAAGTTTCCCTTGCAAGTCATGATTGAAGTTAAAGCATGCAGGAAATCAGCTGGAATCATATGAGGAAATAACGTGGTTTTGTATCACACAAATTGCTATTTATGTCATGATGAGGTTGGTGGATAATGTGCAAATAGGCAGGAAGTGCTACAAACTCATATAAGAGTGTAAAGAGCATGGCTGCAGCTCCCTAAAGAGAGGTATTTACCCTAACTACAATGGACTAAGACCAAGCTGGCCTTTCTCAACTTGTATGACCCTTGAAATTGCGACGGGGCACACATGAAAGCCCTTAGATATTTAACTATGAGGTGTTTTCATGCATTTCATTGTAATTTCATTTGTTACTCCCTTTATCAAAATTGCAACTATTGTGGAACACTGTATTTTTTATAGTCTTCTCCTCCATTGACCATTTTGCTGTAAGAAGCTTTTTTTTTTTTTGCTGAAACTGTGGTGTGTTTGCACCCCCGCCTGTCATTAATTTTAATATTACAAGGCTCTACCTCTTTCTCTACACATGTTTGAATTATTAAGTTGTGGTTTCCAGTGGGGAGCAGAGACATTTGTGAGAGATCACATAGTTTTGAATGGTGCCCTATAGGCATAATGTTCATTTGCTGGAATCAGGCAGCACAACTGCAACCACCCACGGAAGCTACTACTCTTTGAAACACTGCCTGAAGTTTCTTTTCTACTTAGAGTGACTTTTGTTAGTTTGAAAAGTTCACTTGTAATGCCATTGTAGTAGTAAAAATTAAATTTTGAAAGATTTTGAAAGATTTGTTTTCTACAGGTCTCTAACAGGCAGACATATATTTTGTATTTAATTTGTGTATCTGGAAAATCCCTGTTTCCCATCTAGCCTCATGAACAGCAGCCACACCAAAACACGTGTAAGTTATCTTCAGTAACGTAGAAAATGCAGTTTGCTATTGGCAACCACAAGTACAACTTCAGTATCAAAATGAAAATGGTGTACAGACTGGGTGGATAGTTTTTTTTTTCTGACTGGTTAGGGTATAGTGCTCAAACTTTTCTTATAAAGATCCCTTAAGGGGCCAAAAATTAGGCCATGGACCCTCATAAAATATTGTATTGTATGTAATATATAAGGGTGTCATTATTGTATAAGTTTTATCAAAGACAATTTAAGAAACTATTGACCAAAACGGACGTAGATTGTGTTTATATGGACGTAATTCTAGAGATTCTAGAGTTTTTCTACTGTCTCTGTACTTTTAGATCTTTTCAACGAAGCCAGTTCCAGCGTTGGTTCTAGGCTGGTGCTAGTGCAGGTTTAAATTTTATGAACATGTGAATCTTCTAGGAACCAATTGCATTACTACGAATATGAGAACCACCATAGATTCTTAGCATTATATCTTACTGTAGCCATCCCAATCTGTATCTTTTCGAACTCTGAATTTGTTCCACTTGTGCTTTCTAGTTTTTCCTGGACTTCTGCTGAAGACCACAGTGCAAGGAGACAGACTGCCTCCTCCTTGGACCACTGTTGTTTCAATTTGGTGTCCATTATACAATTAGCTTTTTAATCTTCAACATAATAACCAATTTGAAAGATAAAGAAAGTGACACGAACATGAGCATAATGTTGAATTAAAAAATTAAGTCCTATCCAATTTTAATTTGATCCAGTATTAGATTACATTAAACTCACTGGACACATCAAGTTTTGATACCAAGAAATATACAACCAGGCAGTGGTAAAAGCAGACTGAAAGATATAAAATACAAAGGTGATCTTATATTAAGAAAGAATAATAGGCCAGTGAGGAAAGTGACAGAAGGTAAGGGTGCAACTTCATATACACAAAATAATGTAAAGCAGCTATAATATGCCAGCATATGACAACAATATGTACAGTATTCTATGTACGGAGCCAAATACTGTAGATATTACATATGGTTTGTTGATATTACATTGTTTAGTCAGTCGAAACATTTGTTAATTTCAGATTATTTTATTAGACTGTGTGATTGGTGTCAATTGTCTCTATGATGGTAGATCATTTTAGACTTGTTACTATACATGTAACATTATGTTTTGCTTGTTATTTTGCCACAGTTTATTATTTTTTTGGCATGAGTTCCTCATTAAGCATTTCTTCCTTCTCATCCTTTTAAAAACCTTAAGAAAATCCTCTTAAAGTTACCTAAAAGTTTGCCTCCTTGGTGTGGACCAAATGTAAATTAGATACACTGTTTCATTTTTCAGCAGTTTCATTTCGTACTCACAAAGGCAAAACTCAAGCAGACTATACAATCGTAGACTCACGTGCCCGGAATTCCGATCAATAATTGGTCAGACAGTTGACAATGAAAAATCCCTCAAATTTTCTACTGCAGCCTACATCATGGAGCATTGACGGGTTATTTCCCTGCTCATCTTGATCTGGAGTGTATATCTGCAGATATTATCGGATGTTGCGTACGTACATATGATCGGAACACGTGCACTGATTAATTTATTAATTTGTGGCTTTCTTAAAGGACGTTCTGCGATAAGGAGAATGTACCACAGAAGACGGCTGACACTAATGAGACCCTACTACGATCTGTTAGCAACATACACTTGTGTTCAAAATATTATCGTGGTCGTCATACCAAATGAATTTGTCTTTAATATACAAAGGGCTGCCATCTGCTTCATTCTTTCGCTGAAGATTTTGAGCACCTCTGTGTTCTTGTGTAGTTTTTCCAACAGTTGAGAAATGTTTTCTTCTGTCCCTATTTACAGAAGGCATTTTTGTTTTTCGTGGCTCCGTGTTTTTCCCCTGCTGCTCATTTTGTTAACATCAACTTGCTAACTTCTCCTTCAGCTACCAAAACAGGAAATGACATGTAGATAGTATGCTTGCAATGAGTGTTCCTAGACCACCTCTTTCAAGCGGACCAGAGTCTGGTTGTTTGGTTTGCACCAGAGGTCTCAGACTGTGTTCAAACCAACCCAGAAAAAATGCACCAGGGGGGTAAATGCTCCAGGGTTCGGACTGAACAAGACTGCTGGGAACGTGACCTACAAGGTTACCCATTAGGAACTTGAACATCATCACACAGGAGTTGTCTGGTGAATGCCGAACATGTAGATCAGCATCAGAGTCTGAGGCTGTAAAATGGAAAGGGAGAAAAAATGGTGCTGTAATAGTGGAAAGAATTTTGTTTCTTGTTATGACAAATTGTTTTTCTTTTTTCCTTTCTTTTTTTATTTTATTATCATGTATTAGTCAGCGGATCTACTCATCACACAAAACCGAACTATCTGACATTGATATGATGTCAATCATACACATACACAGAGTAAAATTATTCAGTAAATAATTCAGCACATCTGAAATTGCTCCCATCTCGTTCCGTTCTCACTTTGCTATAGTAGGTGGTTTTAAATGTTAAATCATGCTTGCTGTTTAAAAATTTCTGCCGATGAAAATCATTTTTTGACCTTGTTAACAGGACTTTTACATTTAAAATCTAAGGAACCTGATGACTCATTGGGGTGGGACTTAACATCACAGAAATGTCATCGTTTGATTTGTAGATTTCTAATTAAAGAAATAAAAAAACAAAAAACAAATGAAATATGTTAGTTCACAAACCATAGGTTTATAAGGGGGTAATCAATGGCAGGAGCAGGAGCAGTTTTCCCATAGGTGCATATTTCTATTTTCTCAGAGAAAACGTTCATATTTATATCCGAGTAATTTGCCCAGAAAATAATGATCTGCTTTATTTACGCAAGAGTTTAGTCAGACATTACGTGGACTTGGTGGACTTGGGGGCTGGCAGGATAATGATCTGTTTCAACTTATTCGGTCATTTGCGTTCTCACATACAGCCCTTCCAGGTTTTTCTACAGAAGTTCAGGGTTGCGGGGTGCACCTTACGACACTGCCACTCGCAGTCACAGTCTAGTGCTAATTGCACAACCATTCCTTCAGGCAAGTGTCAACAGCCACCCCAGTGGGAAGGGGAGGGAAATGGGAAAAGATATCTCCTGCAGCTATTTGGCAGTTGGTCAGGATCATGTCCTATTATTTCAGTAAGTCACAGTGGATTTGGCACATGTGAACAGAATTTGCATGAGGAACTTTTAACAAAGGATAGAAAGAGACATTGCATGCCTTCTTGTTTCCACTGGTGTCCAAAGACATAAAAAAGAAAATAAACACTTTTTGTTACTGGCATTATTTTTGCGTGGCAGGGTTCCATCAAGAATTAATGATTTAAGCCAAACAAAACTGAAAAACAAAACCTAATTAAATTAAATTGTTCTTTGGCTAGACAAGTAAAAACTGCAGGTCTAGTAGCCTAAATACAAAACTATGATTGTGTTGGAAAAATATGAGCGGTCAGTTGAAGTTTAATATGGAAGCATTAAAAGTTTCTGCAACGTCACCCCCAAACTTTATAATTATGTATCTGTGTTCTAGCCTCTCTTATCCAAGATGGGAGATTTAGCAGGGATTATAACATTTTTAAGCCGACAATTACCTAAAACATCAAAACTAACATATCTCCTTTTCTAATACTGAGATTAAAAAATAAATAAATAAATCTGCATAATTTAAAGGCAAATAGGCAGACGGTGTCATGACATAATTGATACAATCCAAACCCTCATCGTTATCAGTCATGGATATCTTTGAAAGCAGCCTGTTGATTAAAAGGTCAGACCTGTTTCAGATTCAGCAGTGGGGGAGTATAAATGTAATTCTCTTCCCCCTCTTTAAACAAGCACCAGAGACGTGACCTTACGTAACACCGTTCGCTCTGACCATGGGCTGCTGTGAGTTCACATTATCCACACTATTGTCTTCAAATGCAAATGATCTGTTACCACTGAGTCTCAAAACATTTTTTACCTGAGGGAAAGAATTGCATGCTGGACATGAATAAATGTAGGATTGTGGTTTGGAACAGATAGGCACAGATTTGACATTCGGCCCAATATACAGTAGTTTCACTCCACTGAGCCCACTATATTTTTCTCTGTTATCCAAACCTAAAATCTGATTATTGCATTCAGTGATGTCAAAATCTACATATCAGTCAGGCAAATATGTTGCACTGATCAGGCTTTAAATTATTAACCGCTCAGTGTATTCTTCTGCTTTATTGTATGTTCAAAATTGCTGCAACATTTTTCCCCCACGTGTTTGTTGGTGATCATTTCCATAAGAGCTTAATGTAGCAGGCATAAATCTTACAAGAGTGTCTAGGGGAAACATCTGGGTGGACTCAAAGTACGCGACTAGATCTCAAATTGTTCCTGCAATTTGCGGCAGATTGCATGCATTGAAAATGTAGCTTGGTTTGAGATCAGACAGCTGTCTGGCAAAGCGAGCCCAACATACTGCAACTTAGAGCACATGCAAAAAGACAAGCACTAATGGATGAAGGAAACATCTCAATGAACTTGACAATATATGTGCAGAAATCACAATACAACCGATAAGGACATGCTGCAGTTAGACATAAACTAAACAAGCATGCTCAAGTGAACTGACGCTTTTCCAGAGGACTTTACACTGTGGAGCATCACTTGGACACTGATAAAGCCATTTAAGTTGGGTAAGTCCTTACACCAGTTTTCCCTCTCTAGGATGGTAAAGGAATGACCTGGCCCACACTTCTTCATACTAAGACTTGATAGGTTTTAAACATGAAGAGCGATGATTGGGGTTATTATGTCAAAGGAAACCAATCAACGGAGGACTAGTGAGGGCCAATCTTTCCTCATCACAGGGAAATAAAGGTTGTGTAACCTGAAGCGTTCGCTTTGAGCAAAAGCACTATAGCACTAACCAAAACATGAAGATGAACAGATGAAACATGAGTTAAAAACAGCAAGAGCAAGTGATCTGCATAGTATCATGTTCTTTTGTTTTTTTGTCTATTTTGTGTGTGTATTTGCAGCTTTGCAAGTTTTGTGCATGTCATTCATGTATGTCTATGATAAATGAGACAATAATATGTCTAAACATATCTACTATATTAATAGTTGCTTGCATTTTGTTTAGTTGCAGTGCACTTAAACTCAGCTTCCCTATGCGTAAGCTGTCAGCCAAATGGCCATTTTCCAGCCATCTACTTCCTTACTGTACTACAAAATAAAGACCTATGATATAGAAAAAATATATGAAAATATATAAAAGTAGATCTATATCTTTCAACCAGATGAAGGAATTTAATCACTGATTAGGTGAATGTACATGTTTCAGAAAAGTTTAGCTAGATGTTGTTTTAATTAAAAATTTGAATTTTAATTAAAACATTGATTTTAATTCCATTTTGAATGAGACTTTTCACTGAGTCTTATAGGGACTGACATCAGAAAATTTGACTTTTGTTCAACTTTTGTTAAAAATCCACTTTATGAAGTCATCAACCTGTCTTATATTATTCCTTTCACGGAGAGAAACTTAGTGGCAATAAAGTACCTACGTACTGTATAAGCAGACTTGACAGAAAAACATGTGCTCCTCCATGGGAACTGGTGCATTAACTCAGAGAAGTGAAAAAATATGACGTATGGTAGAAGGATTAAACACGTGCATGAGAAATTGGTTGAAATTGATGTCATTCTGCAAAATAGATTAAGATGCGGATAGATTAAATAGATAATGGGCTAGATAAAATGGGAGCCATTTGTTATAATAAGCTCTTAAATATATTGTACGGTTTAATTGAAAACTAAATTCAATTGATTGGTAATTATCAAAAATGTTGTGCGTTGTGATATCCATTCTCAGAGATAATAATATTGAGAGTACAACAAATCGTCTTTAAGCCGGTATCATTTTCAATCCTTCAGTCTGGCTGATGTGTGTTCATAGTTCATGTTCTGTTGTTGTGGCATGTTTGTCATAAGATAAGGGCCATGTCACCGCTAATTTCATTCAGGGTAATTTGATAAGTAGACCTGTCAGTATGCAACTTATTTGACAAAAAAAAAAACAAAACAAACATTAATTTGTTGCTCTCTTTCCCAGTTGAGTTGATGGTGTGTGCTTAATGTAATTTAATTTAAAGCCACAGCAAGTGTACACAAACATTGCTAGCGATGAAAAATAGGCGAGTGCCAAAATGACTACATGTCAGAAGTTGAGTGGAAGGTCACACACACAACTTGTCACCTGCCATAACTAAACACAACTATATGGTTGTTGTACTGAAACTTGCCCAAACCAAAAAATCTTAATCAGAATAAGATCTGCAGGCCACAAGCAGTAGCATATATGCCATATAATCTTGAGGTTACCTTGCACTTCTAAATAAGACATATGATAAGACTATGAGACTTATGATATGTGTTTTTATGTGATCTATATTAAGAAACGGGTGGGCTCACTGCTTTGTATGTTCACATTTAATTGCTTAAAACTCTGCATATTCAATAGGTAAAAATTAAGGATAATCAACGTGTTTGTTTGAAATGCTTCTTTTATTCTGACGGATTTGTGTTTTAGCCCCAATAAAATGAACCTATACCAATATCTGTCAAAACAATATAATCCATCATCTATAAATGTTTTTTTATCATGGTCATTAAAATTTAGACCAATTTCATCTTTCAATGTCTATAATGCTGTCCAGTAGAAATAATGGAACAATAAAAGTGTTTACAACAACTGTATCATAGCTAATCATGTTAAAATGCATTGTATTGCTCCAAGAAAGACCCAGAGTGAATTTCAATAAGTCAACCGGTATTAGGATTCCATGATGTAATATATAAAGATATAAAAGCACAGTTTTTCCAGTAAATTATGTTAAAAGACACATCACAAAACCTCTTTTGTTTTGTTTTGTTAATGGCTTATTCTTGTTTATGAAATTATGATTAACTGAACTAACCATAGAAATGCTTCGCACGGACTGTTTCGGGCAACTTTTCCTTTGATCAATAAGTAATTGTTGCTATGCCATACGGCAAGTCATGGTCCCACCGAACTCTTCAGCTGTTTATCTTTCCTTATAAAAATGCATATCCATGTAAAATAGACTATAAGGATTGTGGAACCTTGATCAATCAGAGCATATTCATGTCTTTTACCTGTTATTCAGCTGCAATCGCCTTGAGGCAAGACAAACTAGTAAATATATATCTATCAAAACAAGCAAAAACAAAGTTGTAGCGTTGTGACTGCAGGTTGCAGAAAAAGAACTGAACTGAAGAAGCTGACATGTCGGAAGCAGAACCCCTGGACTGATGTCTTTCCAACTGGGCCCCAAAAGATGTGGGAAAAGAGAGATATTTGGGTTTGAAATGTAGATGCAGTCCTATTGTTCATTACACAGTAGGCAGGGATGATTTAATGATACATGTCAAGAGAAGATGGAAAACTGCCGGAGCCTTTTCTGCAGTGTTTCCAGCAACAAAGCAATATCCTTGACCTATGTTTATTATGATAACATGTTCATTGCTGAAAATCACTGAGCTTTACTGTTTTAACGCATGTACAGGGTTTTTTAAAAACCTAATGTCTTGGTTACTTTGTTATTTCCTTGTTTTGTTTGGTTATTTAAACTCCTGGTGCAGGAACATTGCACTGCGAAATATGTGTAGATTAGAAAAACATAACGAACATAAAGATTATTGTACAAAACTTCAAGGTTGTAAAACAGAATTGAGTGCCAATATGAAATTCAATGCAATATGCCAAACAAGGCAGAGGATAGAAGCAGCTATGGGTCTGTCTGTGTTTGTTGGGCTGGAGATAGATGTGATCGATTGAGTGTACAAGCTGGTTGCTAGTGTGGTGATCGTCATATATAATCTTACTCGTGCTGGCGCTGCACTTTGTGTTGTGCGAGTCCTATAAAGTGAGGATTGTAAACAAGGGGTCCAGCTCTCTCAGTTCAGTCTTGAGTGTCGCATTACTAGGATCTTCTCCACACCTTAAGAGGAGAAGATCTTTATAGGTCCTGCTCTTTTTCCAAGCTGTCCGAGGTGGTAACCAGGGCTGCCGCCTATGCCAAAGACTTCATTTGATATAAATGATGAAGAAACAGTTGTGACTAATCCACCATTAACACTTCAAAAAATACTAAAATGTCTAATGAGTTTTTAGAAAGGTTTTTTTTTTAATTTATCTTTTCTGCTAGTGTTAAAGGTGTCTTTATGTGTGCAAGCAACCGGAGTAGTATAATGGTCTTTGTATGCATCACATGTGATGAGATCATCAGGGATGTCAAACATGTTTGAATATTTCAAAAATCCGAACCTCTGTCCTGATGGCATTCCAACTGAGCATTCAAAGACATGGGCAAATACACACAGTCTTAGTTACACATAGAACAGAAGGCATATGTGCCAAGAGAAGACAGTGAACTCCTCTTTTCTGCAGTATTTCTACCAACAGAGTGATATATAACTAAAACTATACATTTCTTGGTCTAAAATAACATTTAAACCCTAGTTTTGGATTGAGGGTGATTACACGCTAATGTTAACACAGTTACATGTATTATATTACCTGTTTGCAGATATTAGAACATTTTACACACTGTTCCTTTAACACAAACTTGCATTGATAGATAGGCTGTTACTCCACCCTGTTACTACAGTATCAAAATTGACATTGGAGTCTGATGTGTTCCTGATAAACCGTTTAATCCATTGAGGCAGAAATTCAGCAACACCAGAACAAATTAATATTGCTTGGATGTTTTTGTTTTGTTTTGTTTTTTTCTAATTTAAAAGTTGAAAAATGTGCCCAACAGAAGTATTCATGTTCATTCTAACGTTAGCCAAATTTGATCATGAACCAAAGCAATCAGCACTAAACAAACAAACAAACATTTTATTTCTGACACCTTTAAGCTGTGCCGAGGCTGTACAATTTTGGATTTATAAGCAAACAAGTTGAAATGGGTCCTACCTTATGATGGTGCAGAATCACTTGGTCCATACGGTGATCTGGATCACCAGTAAAATTGAATCAGCTGTTCCTTTTATTCATTGTTAAACTCTTCATTCATTCTGTCTTTTTAACAAACAAAAAATGACACTATATGATAATGAAGTGTTCTGATTGAAGCAGATTTGGAGAAGGTCACCAGAGTTTTTCAGGGGCTCCAGCATTTCTATGGGCGTGTCTGTAGGTGTCCTGCCGGTTTAAAGGACAGCTACAGAAAAAAGTGGCTGAAAAAGCTGAGGCTAAAATATCTCTAGCTGCTCAGATAATGACCAGATGGGGAGAGTTCATGAGGTCAAGATAGACAAAGCTAAATGTGATGCTGTGATCACGTACAACAGTTGAGAAGGAAAGTTGCATTCATTCATTCATTTTCTACCACTTATCCCGTCGCGGGGGGGGGCTGGAGCCTATCTCAGCATCTTGGGGCGAAGGCAGGGTACACTCTGGTTGAGTCGTCAGTTCATCGCAGGGCTGACATATAGAGACAAACAACCATCCACACTCACATTCACACCTACGGGCAATTTAGAGTGACCAATTAACCTACTAACCCCCAGGTTTGCATGTTTTTGGAATGTGGGAGGAAGCCGGAGTACCCGGAGAAAACCCACGCAGACACATGGAGAACATGCAAACTCCACACAGAAACGTCCTGACCCAGAATCGAACCCAGGACCTTCTTGCTGTGAGGCGACAGTGCTAACCACTGCACCACTGTGCCGCCCTTATTTGTTGCATATCTTTGAAAAATCTGGTTAATATCCATTTTGTGTGTGATGCAAAGCCATTTCATAGTCCTCGAGTTCAACTGCATTCTTGATTTCAATACGGATTGTCAGCGAATCTCTGTGTGAATAAAACTTTCCTTCTAAATAGTATGAGAACGAACGAAAAACACAATCCTTCTTGCACAGCTGCATACGTTCCAAGATGATATGAGTTTTTCAGTTTAGTATAGCTAGTGTTGCCTAGCAACAAAGAGCTAAGTCAATTCTGAGGGGTATCAGCCTCCCAGAAAACATTAATAAAAGATTTTCATTGTGGTGATGTGTGCAATGAATTAGTGGGATTATGTGAGTAATGGATAATCCCTCAGATGATGTATCCTAACTAGGAGGAGAAATGATTCCTTCCTTGTACACACTTTTTTCTTTTTTTCCCCGAGACATGTAAAACTGAATTCATTTGTGCCATGTTATATATGTACAGAGAGAGACTTTGGGAGCAAAAGTACTGCCATTAATGTGAGCATACATCAGCTGCATAAATCACAATCATCATAAAGCCCAAGGCTCAAGCACGGATGAACATGCATGTGCGTGTGCCTGCATAAATATACCTACACGCTGGACATTTTTTCAGAGGCACCCTCGATTTTTGCTTCCAGCTGCAACTCAGTGGTTCAGATTTCGTCAGGAAGCTCTGTGAGCTGTACCTTTAAAACAGCTCTCACACACACACACACACACACACACACACCATATCCCTACATGATGATCTCTAATTCTTATAGACTACTCTCATAGCTCACTTGTATGTGGGTCACTATGCCTCACTCTACATTTAACTTTGTTACAGACAGTGCAGAGGGAAAACGCACTGAGCCACATTTCATCTCATTTTTTTCTCAGATACTGTGGTTATCCAAAATGACGGCATCTACATTACACTAATGTTGATAGCACAAAGACAGCATATCAAATAATGAAACAGATACATTTCATTCATTAAAGAAACAAAAAAAACTAAACCAAAACGATATGACCATTTGAATTTGATGCCGGCAACAAGTTTTAATAAAGATGGGACAGTGGCAACAAAAGATTAGGGAAGTTGTGAAATTCTAAAGGAAAACCCTTGCTGTAACATCTCACAATTAATAACGTTAAGTGGTAACAGGCTATTAACATGATTGGGTATCAAAAGAAAGTAAAGATGGGGAGTGGTTCACCACTCTGTGAAAGACTGCACTGGTAAATATTTGAAAATAGTGTTTCTCATTAGGAAATTTTAAATTGGGGGATTTCATTGCCTATAGTACATTATATCGTTGAAAGATTTAGAGAATCTGAAATAATACATGTAAGGGACAAGGCTGAAATATTGAAGGTACTGGAAACGGACATGATCCTGTGGTGATATCACAGAAAGGGCACTTCTAAAACACTTCTAAAAACAGTGTGTGCAGGCACAGCTGGTCACTGCCTCCACAAATGTAAGGTGGAAGTCTAATTGTAATTACCAGATCCAGAAACAGCTTCTCAGCCCAAGCTCATTCAAAAAAGACTGAGTTAAAAAGAAAAACTGTCCTGTGGTCTGACGAGTCAAAATTCTAAATTCTTGCTGGAAATCCTTGATGTGAGGTACCATCTGGCTTGTTATCAGCACACAGGTTAGGTGCATTAGTGCATATGTCATGAATAACATGCACATTTTTGAGGACACTATTAAAACTAAATATGAATAACTAAACATGCTTTGGAGCAACAAATGCTGCCAATTGAACAATATCTTTTTCAGAGAAGGCCTTGGTTATGTCAACAAGATCATGCCAAACCACATTCTTACAACAGCATGACTCTGTAATAAACGAGACCAGGTGCTAAACTAGCCTGGCTGCAAAAATTGTCTATTCATTAATTTACGTGACACCAAAACATTCTCAATTTTTACATCACTGTAAAATGGCGTGTACTGCCTTAGTTGCAATTAAGTGATATTCATTTATTTATTGTTTAATTTATTAAATGAAGGTTAAAAAATGTTGTGAATTATACAAGCCATCGTTTCCAGATGCCACAATAAAATGTGTTGTATCTTTAATTGGGTTGCTCACAATATGTTTCACTTATTTGAAATCTGCAAATTTCTGATGCTGTCATTAAAAATTTGCATTTTCGGCTGGCAAAAATTTGCACTTAAGAGTCAGAGAGTCTGGGTATTTAAAGAAATAACTGGCATGCATTCAAACAAGAATACATATTTTTGCACATTGCTAAATTAGGGAAGGGCTTTCCTTCCAGACAGAAAGAAACGACAATTAAGATAATTAAATTTGCCCATTATACATGTATTGCATCTTTGTCGCGTTAATAGACAACTAAACTAAATAAGTCTATATTGAAAGAAAGAGATACATGAAAAGGTGCAGCTGTGTTCTCAGTTTGAGTAACGCACACAGTATTTAATTTGTCTTACTGACTCTACTACTCACTCACTCACAATTGACAGATTTAGTCGATTCTCTATTGTCCGTCTCCTTTTTCCCGGTCTTCAGGGAAAGAAAGGAGCAGGCAACTTCAAAAGAAGATGCAGTCAGCGGGGTGGGGAGATGGAACAGGGTAATTGGAGCCCTGAATAGTGGAAGGGTCTTGTGATCCCTCTGAGAGTGGCTGACATATGTCTGTGTTACTTCCAGCCATCCTGACTGAGCACAGAGTAATTACATTATGTTTGCATCCTGCTAATTAGTAGCCTAATTAAAAACGCATAAAGGCATCAGAGGGGGGTCGATGAAAGTGGGGACAGCTCTGGATATGTAAGCTGTGTTCTTACAAAAAGCAGGAGTAACCGTGGCCAGTTTCCCTTTGGAATGCCTTCATAGCACTGGAGGAGTATTTATAATTGTGTGGCATTTAATGACCATTATTCGTGTTAAAACAAACACATGCAAAAGCCTTATTGATTTATTTCAACAAAATATGTTTCTGAGAAGCAGATAGATGATTTCTTCAGTTTTTTTCTTCCTCTTAACCTCAAAAGTTGCTTTAATGCTGCAAGAGGAGATTAAAACATGCCTTCTGTGGAATGAACAGAGAATGGATTCTGGTATTTTCTGCTGTATGCAAAAGGGATACCACCTGAAAATGTTCCTTTTCAGAATTAATGGATGCCCCGGAGTCCATTAATTCTCGATTAAGAACACATCAAATGGCTTATCCTGTGTATACCACGGTCGCTTATTAAGGAAAACACAACACACCTTTGTATTTTCATGCATTTCCAATCAAAGTGTAGTTTTTCACAAGCTAAAAAGTGTCTCTGGTGGCTCTTCGAACAATCTTTACCCTCCTGGAAAATTATTGTGCAATGTAAATGGTCACTACTCCAATAAAGAAGACGAAGCTTAGACTTGACTTGGCATATGGTATTATTTCTCAGCTATGAGAAGAAAGCTTACGTAAGGCTGGCAGGATTCAAATTCAATCAAATCTCATGCAGTTGACAAACAGGCCGAATCGAAACATTCATGCAAAAGGAACAGAGCTAATGAGTTTCACTAAAATGTGTCATAATATATCTTTTAAAGTAGATTACTTTTACTTTTTGTCATTTCTGATGCCTTTTTTCTTCACAGAATTCTTTGATTCTTCAGTACATGTTGGTATGCGACTAGAGTAATATCCAGTAGTTTCTGTATTGCATTGCAACGAAAGGAATTTTCAATAATAGTTTTGTCCTCGGTTTGTCTTTTCTAACACTTTCTAAAACAGCAATCTTTACTGCAACTTCAGTTCACAGAGACCTTTTGTCCTTTTTTTGTCTTAAATCGGCAAAGGTTTATATGCAGAAACCTTCAGAAATCACATTAACTTTATTTTTATCACCTTTGTTCATTGTGTAAATGTTTAGGCATGTTGAACAATCTGAAAGCCATTGCTGCAAAACATTTCCCTTCCTTTACCTGAAAGTTCCACTTCTGAGCAACTTCAGATGTAAAGTGTATTGTATGTCCCCGGTTGACAGATGAGAAAAACATCCGATGGCTTAGCTGCAGAATTCAATTCCGTCAAGTAGGTGAGTAGTGAGTGGTGAATGCTGGCAAAGGAAGCAATGCGGTTTTGATGGAGTCTTTCTAAAGATAAATAAATAAATGAAAGCCATTTTATCCTTTCATTTGAAGTAAAAGTCTCCAACTTATGTCTCAAAACCATTAAAGGACAAATGGCTGAGTAGCAGAGTGAATTACAATCCACCCCAAACTCAAAATTCAGTCATTATCTCCTCATCCCCATGGAGATGGAGAGAGGAGTGAAGAATGTAAAGGAGAGCAAATTAAAACAACAAAAATTATTGGACTCAGCCTTAGAGATAGGATGAGGAGCTCGGACATCCGGGAGGAGCTCAGAGTAGAGCCGCTGCTCCTCCACGTTTAGAGGAGCCAGTTGAGGTGGTTCGGGCATCTGGTCAGGATGCCTCCTGGACATCTCCCTGGGGAGGTGTTTCGGGCATGCCCATCCGGGAGGAGACCCCGGGGCAGACCGAGGACACGCTGGAGAGATTATATCTCTCGGCTGGCTTGGAAACATCTTGGTGTCCCCCCGGAGGAGTTGGTGGAAGTGGTGGGGAGAGGAACGTCTGGATCTCCCTACTCAAACTGTTGCCCCCACGATCCGGACCCAGATGAGCAGCAGAAAACGAAACGAAACGAAAAATTACATATAATGACTTCATATTGCACATCCAGTGTAATTTAAGTTTGCCAAGGTCTCCTGAGATCCCAGCATTGATTTGACAATATGCTATTTACACACTTTAATGTTCATTATATTTTTATATATACTTTCTTTTGTTGTTTTTCACAAGTCATACACTACTTTAGTTTTGCAGACAAAGAAATTTCCATAAAAATTATGAACAGAACCTGTGACAAAGGGTAGCCTGGCAGAGACCAACCCTAGGTGATAGTGGGTGATAGTCTGACTGCTGGCAATGCGAACCAAGCTCAGGCTCAGACAATACAGAGATCGGATGGCCCATAACAACTGGCCATCAACCCCATACTCCCAGAGAACACTCCACAGGACACCTAGAGGGACATGGTCATAAGCCTTCTCCAGATTCACAAAAGACATGTAGACTAGTTGGGTAAACTCCCATGCCCCTTCCAGTACCCTTGCAATGTTATAGAGCTGATCTGGTGTTCCACGGCCAGGACGAAAACCGCATTGTTCCTCTTGAATCAGAGGTTCAACTAGCAGCCGGATTCTCCTCTCCAGCACCCTGGAGTAGACCTTCTCAGGGGGCTGAGGAGTCTGATCCCCCTGTAGTTGAAACACACCCTTTGGTCTCCTTTCTTAAAAAGGGGAACCACAACCCTTGTCTGCCAGTCCAAGGGCACTGTCCCCAATGGCCATGTTGCAGAGGCGTATCAGCCATCCTGCATCCTGTGCCACCAACTGATCCAACTCCCCACGATGATTGGTTGACAGCTCTGTTCCTCTCTTCACTGGAGTGTTCAGCACATACGGCTGCAGATGATATGCCTACAAAGTCAATCATTGAATGTCAACTTAAGGTGTCCTGGTGCCAGGTGCACTTGGACACATGGACACTCTAATGGCTGAACATGGTGTTAGTTATGGACAAATTTCGGCTAGCACAGAAATCCAATAACTGTACAATGCTTCGGTTCAGATTGAGCAGGCTGTTCCTCCCAATCACACCCTTCCAGGTCTCAATGTCATTGCCCACATGATTGTAAAACAATGGAGTCCCCAGTAGGGGCACTTTCCAGCACCTGTTACAAGGACTCCAAAAAGGGTGGGTACTCTGAGCTGCTGTTTGGTACATATGTGAAAACCACAGCCAGGACCCATTCCCCAACCTGAATGCGCAGGGAAGCAACCATTTTGTTCACTGGCGGAAACTCCAACACACTGGCTGAGAACCAGGGAGCTATTAGTAAGCAAAGCAAAGAAAAGAGTCTAACCAATCTCAAGAAGACTTGTTCCAAAACCTGAGCTGTGTGTTGAAGTGAGCCAGACTGTATCTAACCGGTGTCTCTTAATCTCCCACACAAGCTCAGGTTCCTTTCCAACCACAGAGGTAACGTTCGTGTCCCAATAGTCAGCTTCAGCAACTGGGGATCGGACCACCAATGTCCCTGCCTTTAACTGCCACCCCCCTGGCTCTTTCTGTGGGTGGTGGGCCCACTAGAGGATGGACCCATGTCACCATTTCGGGCTGAGCCATACCATAAAGAACAATTATAAGGAACCTGTTCCAATGGCCAAAATGACAAAAGTGGATAAATAATCTACTCATGTAATCACTTATCCCATATTATTAAACACTTCTTCGAATGAATTGTCTCTTTAGGTGTGCCCATCTACCAGTTCAGAGGCTTTTGTGCTTTTTGTACGTGTGTTCCTCACTTCACATTAATGTGCATGTGTTCCCAACACATCCTGTGCTTTTGTTGCAAGCTGTTTACATTTTTTCTGTGTGTGTGTGTGTGTGTGTGTGTGTGTGTGTGTGTGTGTGTGTGTATGTGTGCTCTGTTAAAATTGTCTGAGGTATGACAATTTGTGCAGCTGTCTTCACTTCAGTCACATCCACCTGAGAGGCAGATAAAAAATTGATTGAAGGCTTATCAGCCTGTTTTATTCTGTTTAAATCAAACTTGTGGTCAGGGTGCACTCCTCTGAGCCAATGCAGCATTACAGAGATCTAATTCATGCTGACAACAATCTCAGCTGGAGCAGCAAAACATTTAGCTGAGGATAATTTCTTTTAGAAATTGCTTAGCCTGGCAAAAATCACAACATTTGTGTTTGTTAGGTCAATGTTGACCACATTGTCAATTCAGCCAATTCACAAATAGGCTCTTTCAAAGGTTTTTAAAGGCTTGTGGTCCATAAATGAGACTGAAATGTCAAACTCTCCTACTATTTGAAACATTTCAACTGAGCTGTGGCAAAAGGCTGACATTTAAAGATCCTGATGTATGATTTACTGTTTCCAATGATATGAATGGGCTGTGTGACAGGAAAGAATCTTTTCTTTTTTCCTAAATAAAGAAAATATATATGTTCACTATAGATAACAACCAACCATAACATTAAAACTATCTGCCTGATATCATATCGGTGAACTCTCAAAACTGATCTGACCTGTATACAGATGGGGAACATCTGATGGTGTCTGTGGTACCTGGCACAATTGCTATGGATCCTCTGGGTGTTGCTTTTGTTCTGTCCACAGTTCCTTCTCATACCATGAATACCTGATCGGATTAGGATTTGGGGAGACAAAACCAAAGCCTTGGACTCTTGGTCATATTCTTTGAATCATTCCTGAATTGTATTTTTGGTCTGGTCGGGCACATTACCAATTATAATTAGTCATGGTGTTGTAATTCTGCAGTAATGTTTAAGTGGGTACTTCAAAGGAACATCCACATGAATGGAACAATCCAACATTTTACAGCATTGTAATGAGACTCATTGTCATTTACTGTACTTGTCTGGTTTTAATGTTGTGGCAATATGTGTATATAGAGTACATCGACTTAATATCTTAAATATCTTTAGTATGTGAGAAATAGTTCCATGTTTTAATGACGCAATTCATCTTAAAGTAAAAATAAAATTCTTTTGCTGACATCTTTCAGATAATTGACCTACACACACTGAAGCAGTTACAGCATCCCAGCCATTGTTTATAAGCCAGTCGATGCTTGACTATAAGGTAAATGAAATATCTATTGTGCCACCCAATGTGGCAAAAAGTTGAGATATGCAGGTTTCACTGAGGACAATTTTTGTGTACTTGTTCCAGCTTTAATTGACATTTTTGAAAAGAACACTTTCATTTAATATGTGTGCTACAGTGGTTCCAGCTTTTCAAGCTAGCTTATCACTTGCGATTCCATCAATTGCTTAATTGCTTACCCTAATTTGCTTTGCTGGCACAGTCACAGCCCCATTGTGCTGTTCAAATCACTGGGCACTGCAATTAACTTCACATTGTGATCACCACCTCTGTAAACGGCACCAGCCAGCTGCTAAATGGTTTTAACGCTAATGTTATTTTTCTTCTGTCCTTGCAGAATGAGTATACGTGTCCACGCCCCCTACCTGGTGCCTGGCTGGGAGATTTTCCTACTATCCACTAACCCCCTAAAAAGAAACTGCTACGGATGGTGCAAACCATGATGAAACTGGGATACAAAAGAGAGCTATATGAAGACATAATCGTACACCCTTCATATTTAAGGGTACATTTAAAATCATTCTCCACACTTACAAAGGGTGGCCGGTGACCAAGAGAGAAAGAGGATATAACACCGCCTTTTTTCATTTGCTTCTGATTATTAAAACATCTGTTCCTTTCGGGCCTGCAGTCTTTTGGTCGTCAGCTTTGCTGCATTCCATCATGCTTCAACACTACACAAACACTGACATACAGAATTGTGGGAGTGCAGTCCATCATCAAAAAGCGGAGCCTGAGAAGAAAACTCAGGAGCATTAATTGATGCCCATGAAAAACATGACAGCTTGTTGTACAGACTTACTGATACCTTATCTCCATGTGGACAACATGGCATTGTTGTAAACACATGTGAAAGTACTGCACTCATTCAGGAGGCTTTAAAATGCAAACTGAGGTATGAATCATGCACTGAATGGAGGATTTCACCGCCATGCTAACACAGCTGTTTATAATGTACAAGTGGGTTTCCATATTTTTATTCAGTATAAAGCATCATGTTATCATCTTTCAATACTTTTTTCTTTTTAAAAAAGGACTAATCAAAGACTAAGATGTTGTAAATGTGCCTCGTGGGAGCAGAAAATTATGAGAGGAGACACTAAGCTTCTGTGCCTGTCAGTATAAAGAAGCTTCAGGTGGATTTCCAGTCAGCTGCCAGAAGATTGTTTGAAGTCTTTCAAAAAGTTGCCAGAGGAAAGCAAGCCGTTCCTTAGCCGATGACTCCATCGACAAGGTTTTTGTTTTTTTGCTTTTTTTATTTCTTGTTTTTCCTGGGTTTTGTCTAATTGCAATCAAACTTCAACTAACTACTTTGATTTGTAGGACAGGCAGACCAATCAATGGTGGAAAAGGGGGGGAAAACAGGAAAAAAAAAGCTTCTATCAAGGGTAAAATGTAATTTTTTGAAGTTATGATGTTGTTCATGTTGTACTTAATGAATATGTGTTTCTGCCATTTTCGACACCAAATACCAAAGAGCCAAATGGAGCATTCTTTGGCTTTAGGCTCTCCCAACCGTGGGTTGCAACAGATCCAGGATTTGCTCTCTCAATCCGTAAAAAAAGAAAACCTCAAAAGAAGCCTCAACTTCCCTTGTGTCCAAACACTGCTCTGTTTATGAATTGTTTGGGGGTTTTTTTTACATGTGTGTAGTGTGCACGTTTTTGTGAACAAGCAATCTTGCAGTGACTGTCTTCATTGGGAAGATCCCGTCTGAGAGATAACTTCAAGTACTGCTCTCATTTGATGACTTCTGTTAAGTACATACTCCAGGTTCTTTAAAACAATCTGTGCCCTGGAAGGGACTGCATTTGTTGCCATGTGCAGTAACGCGTGTGCTTATATTTCATCCCAGTTATTAATTATGTTGAGACACTAAGTTGTGAATCCTTTTTTTGACCTTCAACCATAGTCTTTATATAACAGAAAATGGGAATTTTTCTATTGTAAATTACTGCTCCCTGCCCCTCCCCTCTGGATTTGTTGATATTTAGTAACCAGCTGTATTCTTTGTTCACTTTCAGTGGTATGTTTTATAATAAAAAACAATTACTTTATTGTTGAGAAACATGAATTGGTCACATTAAAACGTTCAATAATCACTTCATGTGTTCCAGCATTGTGTGTGAGTGTGTTGCACGTTCCTCCACATACCCTTTCACACATGTTGGAATCAGCTCCCTGCAGATCTCCAGGGACAGGGCTGTCGCTTCAACATCAGTCTCATTAATTTAGAGAGCAGAACATTGATCTCCCTTCGACCACTCAGTGAGGGCCCTCCCAGCCCTTTAATTACGCTTGTGTAATGTGTTTCATATCTCAAGAGGGGCCTTGCTTGGTGAATTTGCACCCTGTTCGCTAGTTTTGGCACATGTCAAGCTATCAGCTCATAGAGCCAGATGGCCAATCTGTCTGGCACTCCCTGCGGTGTTTTAACATAGTCCTGCCTACCTATTTCCCCCTGCAACTACATTTATCCCTTGGCTCATCTCGTGCTCCTCTCTGTGGGAGGAGAGGACTCACTTTCATTCCCTCGCCATTATTTATGGCACTTTCAGTCTTCTCCATTTCTACTTCTGCTGTCTCCCCATCTGTCTTAAAGAGTCCGTTCACCCTAACTGCCGTAAAAGAGTTTTCCCTAGTGCTATCTAGCAATGCAGATAGTTCCCTTTTAACACTCAGATGTCTAAATCAGGTGAACAATACACTTTCAACAAAAAGTTTTACAGTGCCCCTTCCTTGTGTTAGGATTTAGTATTAGTCTGCATTAGTTTTACCAAGGAGAGTCTAATAAAATTGAGACAGGGTACGATTTCAGCTTCTTCCCTGAGGTTGAATGAAATGCTGTTTGTGGTGATAAAAAGCATTGAGAACAAGTAGTTCCCATGTGACAGCTGATACTGTGTTCTGTGGGTTATCCAGACAAACTGGGACACTATTTCTAGGCTTTCCTACACAATTTGTACAAAATGATTTCCCACTGAAATTGCATCCACTTCCCCTGTGTTTGGGAAGCAGAAAGGACCTCCAGGCACATAAAGCTCTGTGACTAATTCAAAATGTATTATTGATAGCAGGCAACACGGACAAATTAAACATTCAGACAGAGGGAATGACATGCAACAAAATAGTTCTAAGTATTGTTTATTTCAACTGATATTCTGATATTTGAGAGGTTGAAAATGACCCAAACACATGTTAAACACTATATTTTTCATTTAAAAACCCTGGAACCGAACTAATGAAACCGCAAGTATCCACTTTAAACCCTGCTCAATCTGTATCAACTATTTTATCCATGTACATTTAACAAAATTCTGAAAGCATGCTAGTTTGAGGTTCTCAAATGAGAGGATTATATGCTTGATTCAGTCAGAAAAAAACAGGACATTTATAGACAATTCCTGTAGGTAAGGGTTCCTTTTTTATATATAATTAACATTTAAAGCTAATTATGATAAGTATTAATAGTGTTGTATTATAAATATTTTGGGATTTAGATTGAATTGACCTTAAAAATATATATTTTTGTCATTTTTAAAATAAATATTTAGTTTTATATACTGCAATTGATATTATTGTCTTTTTTTCTCTATCCCCGTCGCTCCTGACGGATCTGCCACTGATCTCTGGGAACTCTGTCTCTGGGGCTGCAATTGCAGCAGCAGCAGGGTCAGGACTGTATACCTGCGAGCAGTCATCATGAATACAAGTTGACCATCCCTCCCTCCACAGCTTCTTCACTGCACTCTCGGCCCACTCTGAAAAAGCACTTTTAGTGGGAGGGGACTTCAATTTGGTATTCAATCCAGAAATGGACAGACTCAGTAGAGCAGGTAGTAATCGCAACTGGCAATAAACTGATACAAAAAAAACAATAAATGAGTGGGTTTTTCTCCTTGTGATGCTTGGCGCTCATGTCACCCCATGGTCAAAGAATACACCTACTTCTCACCAGTCCACCATTCCTATTCCTGTTTAGACTACTTTTTCACAAGTAATTCAATTATGAAGGACATCTTTGACTCAAAGATTCACCCTATCACCATCAGCGACAACGCACCAGTCACCTTGACAATGCTTAAAAAAAATAGTCACACCACCATCTAAACCATGGACATTTAATACATCATTGCTTCAGGACTCAGACTTTATCGAATTCTTTAAAAAAGATTGGACACTATTCTGTGAAGTAAATGACCAGTCTGACATCTCCACCTGTGTTCTTTGGGAGGCGGCAAAAGCAGTCATGCGCGGTAAAATAATTTCTTATTCTTCATACAAGAAAAAAACAGGAGAGAGCACTTGAAATAGAATTAGAGGAAACAATTAAAGCCTTGGAGTTAGCTCATGCTTTCTCCTAAGATAAACACCTGTTGAGTGAGTTAAGAAAACAAAAACTGAAATTAAATGATTTACTAGACACTAAAACACAATTTGAGCTACAGAGATTACGCTTGGAGAACTTTGAACATAGCATTAAATCCAGCAGATTCCTAGCAAACCAAACAAAACAAAGAAAAAGTAACAGTATCCTCTGTTAAGGACTCCACTGGGAAAACAACCTGCGTACCAGAAGAAATAAATAATACATTATGGGATTTATTTAAAAAACATGTATTTATCACAGATTAATCCATCTAACTCTAGCATAGATGCGATTTTGAGCACAGTTGACCATCCAAAAGGAACAAACAACAGCACTGGAGTCACCTATTTCAATGGAGGAACGTCAAGAAGCCCTTAAACACATGCCTAACAGAATTTTACAAAGAATTCTGGCCAGAGCTCGCACCAGTATTCTACAGAATGCTCATGGAAATTAAGGACACTTCCATTCTCCCTCCTAACATGAACTGTGCAAATATTAGTTTCCTTCTCAAACCAGACAAAGACCCCGGGCTTCCATCTAGTTATCGTCCAATATCACTTATAAATGCAGTTTTAAAATGATCTGCAAGGTGCTGGCTAGAAGATTTGAACAAATAACACCTCACGTTACACACCCTGATAAAACTGGGGTTATCAAGGGCTGACACTCAAATAACAACTCATGCAGACTAATTAATTTGATAGATTACTGTAACAGTCAGAACAGAGATACCATAATTGTCTCCTTAGATGCGGAAAAACCATTTGCAGGGTAAATTGGAAATTTCTCTTCACTACATTACAAAAATTTGAGTTAGGGATAATTTTCTAAGCTGGATCAAATTATTTTACAGTTCACCAAGTGCCTGTGTTAGACCAAATGATGAAACTTCTCCAAGCTTCCCTCTCCAAAGGGTCACCAGGCAGGGTTGTCCACTCTCCCCCTCCCTTTTTGCCATATTTATTGAGGCACTTGCAGCCGTAATTCATCAAAACAATAATATTACAAAGTAAGTACGTATAACAAAGGGGGCGGCTCAGATGGTAGAGCGGTTGTCCAGTGATTGGAAGGTACCTGGTGCGATTCCAGACCCTGTAGTTAAGTGTCCTTGAGCAAGACACTGAACCCCAAATTTCAGTGTATGATTGTATGAATGGTTAACTAAAACTTGTATAACTTGTATAAATGGCTCCTGAGGAACAGGTAGTCACTGCCACCAGTGTATGAATGTGTGTGTGAAGGCAAAACTGTAGCTTAAAAGTGTTTTGAGTGGTAAACAATCACTAGAAAAGTGCTATATAAATACAGGGCATTTACCATTTAATATTAGAGGAATTAAAACAGCAAATGTGAACCATAAGATAAGCCTTTATATCAATGATGTATTACTTTTCCTTCAAAGGCCACAAATGTCTCTTTCAGAGACAATAACACGCATAAATAAATTCTCAATTATTTCAGACTACTCTATTAATTGTAACAAATCGACTGTTCTACTTATAAATTCAGAATTTCAGAGTACATTAACTGCCCCGCTACAATCAGGGGACATTAATTACCTGGGTATCTATATCCTTGCCAGGCTGTCTGTCCTGATGGCTAAATCAAATTCTCCTAATTAAAACAATAGAGGATGATTTCATTCGATGGACGAGTCTACCCATATCACTTATGGGAAGAATAATAACAGTAAAAATGATGGTCTTGCCAAAAATTAATAATATTTTCTCAGTGGTCCCAACCCAACTTCCCCTGGCCTGGTTCAAATCATTAGACTCTAGTATCTTCAAATTTCTATGGAAAAACTAAACCATCATGTTGAAGTTTAAAAAGTCTGCAAAAGACTAAAGATCTAGGTCATTTGGAATTGCCAAATTGTCATAACTATTACCTGGCCAATAGATTACAATATATCCTAAAATGGATCAAGCAGAGTCCATTAGACCAAGTATGGTTAGATATAACTAACCATATCTAACCATAATATCTTATTTCTATTATTTCGTTGTACACTTGTACAATCACAATAAAAGGGATTCTGATTCTGATTCTAATTCTGATATTGAACAAACATTGTGTAACGAGATCCAAATTCTGGATCTGCCCTTTATTAGTCCCATTATCAGAAAACATAACTGCTTCAAGAGTATTAACATTAGCAACTCCCCTACAGCCTGGTGGGAATTTCTTAAAACAAATAGGAATTTACTCGTCCCTTGCAGACTCACGCCTATCTGGAACAATTCTGACATCGTGCAAAACAAAAAATCTATAAACTTTACAACATGGAATGACAAAGGGATAAGACATCTAGAGCATATCCTCCAAGGTAATGACTTCATCCCATTTAATGAACTCATAGCACTATATGGTCTCAATAAAAACAAATTCTTGGAATAAGAATGAAATCTATCAATCTATCAACTGAAATCTATCATTCAAGCAAGGATTAACCTTAGTCAATTGGATTTAGAGCCATCACCAATAATAACAGATTTTTTTATAGCTTTCACCTCCAAAATTACTCTCCAAAATTAATTCAGTACTTACTAAAATAGATAGAATAGTCTCTCTTCCTACCTCCAAATAGGAGAAAGACTTTTAGTCCATTAGTCCAGATTCTAATTTTTGGATACAAATTTGTTACAATACCGTCAAAATGACCCAAAATGCTAACTTAAAACTCATAAAATACAAGGTTCTACACAGAACACACTATACAGGACAAAGGATGTTCAAAATGGGTCTCACACAAACAAACATCTGTTCAGTCTGCACAGCTGGCTCACCAGATAGTTATCTGCATGCTCCTTGGCTTTGTACACCTTTTAGCAATGTTTGGCAAAGGGTTTGTGAAGACCTAACAACGTGTTTAGGATACCCCATCCCTGCATCCCCGTACTTTGTCTGCTGGGTGACCTCACCAATATTAATATGGAGAGAAACATGTCTTACATGCTTCTTGCAGTTTTAAGCGTCGCCAAGAAAACCATCCTCATAATTTGGAAATCAAAAGAGAGCTTAAGTATAACTCAATATAGAAACCTTTTATTAGACCAAATCTCCATGGAGAGAATGTCTGCTTGTTCAAAAAATTCAGTCAGCAGAATTTGAGCAGATCTGGTCCCCAATAATACAATTCATTACGTATTGCCGCTGGGGGGGTTGGGCCTTTGCCACCCTGGCCTCTGGGCTGGTGCTGGCAGGGTATCTGGTGGTCCCCTTTTGGGGTGGAGCATGGCCCCTGGTCCAGGTAGGCCTGGCTCTCTATCGGCTGGGTGGGCGCAGCGATGGGGATGAGTGGTGGCGCCAGTCGGGAAGCTGGTCCTAACGGGGTGGCCCACCCCTCCCCCCTGTGGCACCCAGTCCTGATCTACCCTAACACATGAAACACTAGGGCACAAGGGGCGGGATCAGTGGTGGGGGCTGGGGATGCACTATAGCGGCTTTGGTTTCCCTGGGATCCTGTCCCCGGCAGAAAGGGCGTGGCGGTCATCATAGTGGGCCTCTGCCCACCCTGTTTTGCGGGGTGGGCACTGGGGGGGCTCCGGCCTCTCTGGTGATTGGGCACATCCCTGGTCGGTGAGACTCTGTGGCTGTGGGCTCGGGCAGTTGGCCCTGAGGGCTTCTACTCCGGTGTCCCCCGGTGGGCCTCCCTCTGCTGGGGGATGCTGCTTCTGGTTTGGGTCGGGTCTGCTGTCTCTGGGGTAGGTGTGTCAGGGCCTCTTGTGTTTTGGGGGTGTTGGGTGCGCTGTTGGCCTGGGTCATGACCTTCCGGCTGCTTCCAACTACCTACAACATCCAATGACAGACAGACAGACCGACAGACAGACACACACACACACACACACACACACACGTGTAGATGCAATTGCCTCATGAACACTACTGGGTTAGTCCTTTACCAAATTTTCATTACCATTGCAAATTTAATTGTATGTATTTTTTGCACACTCCTTGCTACGGATAGTGCTGTTGTTGCAGTAAGCTTTTATAGTTATAATGGCATTCATTGTTACTGTTATTGTAGTTGCTGTTGTTGTTGTTGTTGTGCTCTTTGTGTTCCCCAGCCCCTCTGTCTTCCCTAACCTGTCTCTTTTCTCTCTCTCTATCCACTCTTTTGTGTCATGAAATCCAGTAGCCATGCCAATAAAGTTAAACACAGATCTCAACAGGAGGAGTATATCAGACTCCTCCTTTGTAGAACAAATCTGTTGTAGCACAACAAGGCATCCAGAACCTTCACACTGCATGCTTAAGCTGCTGAACAGGACAGGTTAAAAAAAAAAATGAATACATCTGGCTTGAGCTCCCTGTTGACCCGAGTACACGCAGTTGGCAGTCTACAGCTTTTCCACGGAGAGGCCCGGAGAAGACACAATGCTCAACTTAGGCTGCATGCGCTTTAGTAAGATTTATCCAGCCACTCACTTGGAAATGTAAACATGATGTTTAAATGGTGTTGTTAGCTACCATCTCAGCTTGAATCAGAGGGTATTGTAAGCCTATCTTTATGTGTGAGAAAAACCTCTGAAGCAAAGATGTACGGCCCAAACAAGACAATGTGTTATAGTATGGAGACTTAGCAATGGGTGTGGAGAAGCAAGGAAGATTTGATAAGAGATTAACTCAGAACTTTATGGCATTGTTAGAGATGCTCAAATTCTATGACACTTGCCCCTGAAGAACATGATAGTAAAAACTGTAAACCTTCATCGAGTCTGAGGATGCAAAGAAGCAGTTTCTGGAAGAGAGGATATCCAAACAGAACAAACAAGAGCAATTATAAAAAGCAAACATCAACAATGCCATTGGAAGATTTATTTGTCTGAAGCAAATACATGAAGGAAAACAGCAGAACAATACCTGTTTTTCAAACATTAATAATGTGTCTAACCTAACAGCAGCTGACTCGCCAACAAATAATTTGTTTGACCTTTGTCCTTCTGTGACATTCAAGTGTATTTTTTAATGATGGTTAAACCGAATATGCCTTTCTAACTGTCCTTAATCATTTATACCCTTTTATATTCTCCAGCTTGGGGTGCAGCTATTTCACTTTAGCTATGACTGTCAGAGCAATCAGTCAATGACCACTCTAGAGAAGAAATGACTGAGAGACTAAAATCCCGAAATTCATGGAATGAATGGCAACATTTTATGTAAGCTGAACTTACTTAAAGAAAAAAAACAGCCACACCACAGCTCTTTGCAACCAACACTAAGAGTGGTTCATCAGATCATGTGCTGCAGCCATCTGTTCCTGACTGGGGTACTGCAAGGCTCTTGTTGAGATCATCTCTTATGCCATCACCACCATAAACAGCTATGCTCCCTCCATATATTTGAAAGTTGCTCCCAAAATGAACACAGTAGGAATTAATTACAAAAGAGCTGCATTTCAATCAGACAGCTCATATTAATTAATCCACTTAAGTGGATGAAGAGGATGTATACACTAGTGATGATTTCATGACTTTGAACATCCCACCTCTTGCAAGAGCAAAGTGCAGCAGTGTTTTGAATTGTTGAACCGAATAAATATGTTTCCGTATCCAGTATGGATAGCATTAATGGATATTGGTTGTTATAAATGCTGCTATTAATGTTGCTAATGTTGCCATTAACTGAACCCTAAAACTGATGCAGGGGGATTGGTAGTTGCTATATTAGTTATTAAAAAGGAAACTAGTTACAGAACATAATTAAAACTGAGTTATAGTCTAGTGCTTTTTATCAACTTTATTTCAAGAACTGGTCTTTTTTAATTGGAATGACTCAAGTTAATTTAGCCGCTTAATGACTTTAAAAGTATAGGTATACATATTTTACTCTGATATTTTTGTGCACACAATTGACCCACAATTGTTTCTCTGGTCATGTCACTGTCCAAACAAAGGCAGTTGGCAGGTTTCTGGGGCTTTCGAGACATTACTGCTTTTTTTGAGAATTTTATGCAAGTACAGCACACAACAATACAAGCCATTAAAATACATTTTCAAAGTTAGAAACAGCTATTCTCAGGTAATCCCCTCAACAGAGTCAGTCAGTGCATTAAAAACTTTTGTGTACATACAAGCCCAGTGGCTCTATCTACCATGTACTGTTTAATATAATTTGAATGTTCCCTCCAGTAACCGCCACCTTACCATGGTGGAGGGGGGTTTGGGTGCCCTAATGATCCGAGCTATGTTGTCGGGGGCTGTTTGCCCCTGTTAGGGTCATCCAAGGCAAATTGGCCCCAGGTGAGGGGCCAGACAAAGCACGGTTCAAAAAGATTTCTATGATGGTGACTAACAAGGACTTGTGCACCCTGCCCGGAGGAGTACCGGGACTCCGCCCTGGAGCCAGGCCTGGGGAAGGGGTCCGCAGGCGAGTGCCTGGTGGCGGGCCTTTGTCCATGGGGTCCGGTCGGGCTTAGCCCGAAAAGGAGACTGTCTGTCCTCACGTGGGCCCACCACCCACAGGAGGACCCGTAGAGGTCCAGTGCTACGTGGATTGGGTGGCAGTCAAAGGCAGGGGCCTTGGCGATTCGATCCCTGGTTGCTGAAGCTGGCTATTGGAACATGGAATGTTACCCCTGTGGTTGGAAAGGAACCTGAGCTTGTGAGAGAGGTTGAGAGATACCAGCTAAATATAGTCAGCCTAAATTCAATGCACAGTTCGGGTTCTGGAACCAGTCTTCTTGAGAGCGGTTGGACTCTTTTCTATGCTGGAGTTGTCCCAGGTGAGAGGCAGATAGCAGGTGTGGGCTTATTAATAGCTCCCCGGTTCTCAGCCAATGTGTTGGAGTTTACCCCTGTGGACTAAAGGGTTGCTTCCCTGCGCCTTCGGAATGGGGAACGGGTCCTGACTGTGGTTTGCGCCTATGCACCAAATAGCAGTACAGACTACCCACCCTTTTTGGAGTCCTTGGAACAGGTGCTGGAAAGTGCCCCTACTGGGAACTCCATCGTCATACTAGGAGATTTCAACGCTCATATGGCCAATGACAGTGCGACCTGGAGGGGTGTGATTGGGAGGAACGGCCTGCCCGATCTGAACCTGTGTAGTGTTAAGTTATTGAATTTCTGTGCTAGTCACCGTTTGTCCATAACTAACACCATGTTCAGCCATAAAAGAGTGTCCATAAATGCACTTGTCACCAAGACACCGTAGGTCGACAGTCAATGATTGACTTTGTAGTTGTCTGGCTGAGGACCCTGTGAAAATTGTCTTCAACTCCCACCTCCGGAGGAGCTTCAACCACATCCTGGAGGTAGTGGGGAGCATGGAATCTGAGTGGGCCATGTACCGCGTTGCCATTGTCGAGGCGGCTGCTCGAAGCTGTGGTAGCAAGGTCGCTGGTGCTAGTCGTGGCGGTAATCCCAGGACCCGCTGGTGGAGACCAGAGGTGAAAGGGGCCGTCAAGCTGAAGAAGGAGACTTACAGGTCATGGTTGGCCTGTGGGAATCCCGAGGCAGCAGACAGCTACCGGCAGGCCAAGCGATCTGTGGCTCGGCTGGTCACTGAGGCAAAAACCCGGGTGTGGGAGGTGTTTGGTGAGAACATAGAACAAGACTTTCAGTAGAAATTCTGGCAAACTGTTTGGCGGCTCAGGACGGGAAAGCGGAACCCCGTCCAGACAATCTTCAGTGTGGGAGGGGATTTGCTGACCTCAACTGAGTGTATTGTTTGGCGTTGGAAGGAATACTTCGATGATCTCCTCAATCCCACCAATACGCATTCCTAGGAGGAGGCAGAGCCGGAGGACTCTGGGGTGGGCTGTCTCATTGTTGCTGTTCTCAAACAACTCCGCAGCGGCAGCGGGGTGGATGAGATTTGTCCCGAGCTCCTCAAGACTCTGAATGTTGTAGGGCTGTCCTGGTTGACACGCCTCTGCGACATTGCGTGGACATCGGGAACTGGGCCTTTGTAGTGGCAGACAGGTGTGGGGGTTCCCCTTTTCAAGAAGGGGGACCAGAGGGTGTGTTCCAACTACCAGGGGATCACACTCCTCAGACTCCCTGGGAAGGTCTACTCCAGGGTGCTGGAGAGGAGAGTGCGGCTGCTAGTTGAACCTCGGATTCAAGAGGGGCAATGTGGTTTTCGTCCTGGCCGTGGAACACTGGACCAGCTCTATACTCTCGCGAGGGTACTGGAGGGGGCATGGGAGTTTGCCCCACCAGTCCACATGTGTTTTGTGGATCTGGAGAAGGCTTATGACCGTGTCCCTCAAGGTGTCCTGTGGGGGGTGCTCCGGGAGTATGGGGTAGATGGCCTTTTGTTATGGGCTATTCAATCTCTGTATTGTCGGAGTCAGGGCTTGGTTCGCATTGCCGGCAGTAAGTCAGACCCGTTCCCAGTCAGGGTTGGTCTCCGCCAAGGCTGTCCTTTGTCACCGGTTCTGTTCATAATTTTTATGGACAGAATTTCTAGGCGCAGCCAAGCAGCAGAGGGAGTTGGGTTCGGTGGCCTCCGGATTCCGTCTCTGCTATTTGCAGATGATGTGGTCCTGTTGGTCTCATCGAACAGTGACCTCCAGCTCTCACTGGGATGGTTTGCAGCCGAGTGTCAAGCGGCGGGGATGAGGATCAACACCTCTAAATCTGAGGCCATGGTTCTCAGTCGGAAAAGGGTCGATTGCCCACTCCAGGTCGGGGGAGAGTCGCTTCCCCAACTGGAGGTGTTCAAGTATCTTGGGGTCTTGTTCACGAGTGAGGGGAAAATGGAGCGGGAGATTGACAGACGGATTGGAGCAGCGTCGGCAGTGATGCGGACGCTGAAGTGATCTGTTGTGGTGAAGAGAGAGCTGAGCCAGAAGGCAAAGCTTTCAATTTATAGGTCAATCTACGTCCCAACTCTCACCTATGGTCATGAGCTCTGGGTAATCTTCTAATACAGCAACTTTTGAATCAACTGCAACATCTATTTTACATTTGGAGTCATTTTCATCTCTGAATTTCTCAGAGCTAGCTTCTATAGTTTCATCATCTAAACCATCAACTTGTCTTTTAGACCCAGTACCGACTAGGCTCTTTAAAGAGGTTTTTTATTTAACACGTTCATTCTAGTTCTGATCAATTTGACATTATCTTTGGTTTATGTACCACAGACTTTCAAGATTGCAGTCATCAAACCTCTACTCAAAAAACCTAATCTTGATCCAGATGTTTTGGCTAATTATAGACCCATATCGAACCTCCCGTTCATTTATAAAATCGTCGAAAAAGCAGTCGCAAACCAATTATGTGGCCATCTGCATAGGAATGGCTTGTTTGAGGAGTTTCAGTCAGGATTTAGAGTTCATCACAGCACAGAAACAGCCCTGGTTAAAGTTACCAATGATATTCTAATGGCTTCAGACAATGGATCTGCCTCCATACTTGTCCTGTTAGATCTTAGTGCTGCATTTGACACCATTGACCATAATATTTTATTACAGAGACGGGAACATGAAATTGGAATAAAAGGAACCGCATTAAGATGGTTCAAATCATATTTATCAGATAGATATCAGTTTGTCCATGTTATCAATAGCTCCTCCTCACGCACTATAGCTAATCATGGAGTTCCTCAAGGTTCGGTACTTGGACCAATCCTTTCACCCTATATCTGCTTCCTTTAGGCAACATTATCTGGAAGCACGGCATCAAATTTTCACTGTTATGCAGATGATACTCAGCTGTACTTATAAATGAAGCCAAATGAAGCTAGTGAGCTAGACAGACTACTGGCATGTCTTGTAGACATAAAAGTCTGGATGACCTGTAACTTTTTACTTTTAAATTCAGACAAAACTGCAGGTATTGTACTTGGCCCTAAGCACCTCAGAGAAACTTTATCTGATCATCTAATCAGTCTGCAGAAACTCACACACTCACCACCAGTTATCAGTACCAATGTACATGTACAGTATGTGTTTCTTGTTAACGGAGCGGGTTGGCCAAATAAGCCTTATCACCAACCCTACCATGTCACTGGTTCTTCACCTGGGCTCTTGGGGCTGTGTATGCGTGATGCCTGTTGACAACATCCTCGCTTTGATGCACTACCTTTTTGTTTTGTTGCACGTTTTAAACCATAATATTTTGAGCCATGAATGGGATTAGGTCTGTGTTTCATCTATTTCATTAAGTTTTGCTGTGGAACGTGAACTAATTGAAAAAAAAGAAGAGAAAAGGGATTTGGACAGATCCACATGGACCAAGGTTTACAGGCTTATGGCTGGTATTGATGAAACTATTTGGGAGACCACCGTTCCATCCATTTCTGGGCCTTTAACTAAGAATACAAGACACAGTTCACACACATACCAATGGATTTTTTACTGCACTATAAACACTGTGTGGTTTCTCAGCCTAGTTGTCCCACCTAGAAAAGTCTTAGTACTCCCAATTTCTAGTCTGCCCTTGTATAGCTATAGAAAGTTATATCTAAATTCTGTAAGTAGCCAACCCCCAAAACACAGCATGCTTAACCTTTGCAGGGGATACATTATTACCAAGGTTAGATAAAATTATAAACCCAATAATCCACCTAATATGCAGCATCAGGCTAACACATGCAAGAGTCTGATTAGCATGAACTTAACGGATATTAAAATCAGAAAATCTTGCCTCAAAGATGACAGTCACTTTTTATGAAATGCTGTGTGGCGTTGACAAGCAGTAAATGACCATCAGTACATGGGTGTGAACTGAGGATTGGCCAGGAAAGCAACTGAGTAGAGCAGCAAAATAAACCATTAAAGAGGCAGGGCAATGACACCAGCTGTCACACTAACAGATGAGCTGAAATATTTTTTCTTATACCTTAACTACAAATTGCATGGAGAAAATGTGACGTGAGACACACTATTATATATGTATATTTCCCCTCCAGCCATTACTAGGAAATAACTAGTAAATTAAATGGGTTGTTCCAATGTTAATACTCACAAAACACATATTACATAGCCTGAGAGTTTCAGAATTTGCATCAAGTCTAAAAAATACCAACCAGCAAAACCTCATCCATAACCCTTAAATGTGGCTTTGTGCAGTGGTTAGCACTGTCGCCTCACAGCAAGAAGGTCCTGGGTTCGATTCCAAGTCAGGGCGTTTCTGTGTGGAGTTTGCATGTTCTCCCTCTGTCTGTGTGTGTTCCTTCCAGGTACTCCAGCTTCCTCCCACAGTCCAAAAACATGCAAACCTGGGGGTTAGGTTAATTGGTCACTCTAAATTGCCCGTAGCTTTGAATGTGAGTGTGGATGGTTGTTTGTCTCTATATGTCAGCCCTGCGATGAACTGGCCACTTGTCCAGGGCGTCCTCTGCCTTCACCTGAAGATGCTGGGATAGGCTCCATCCCCCCCGTGACCCCTAACAGGATAAGCAGTAGAAAATAAATGGATGGATGGATGGTGTCGCTGACAGACGATTAACAAAAGAAATATGAGCTCTGTTATGATTACTACCAACACGAAAGCAAAAAATTGAGATAATGCCATAGCATGAGCACAAACCTTATACAACACACACAAAACAACCTCAAGTTGAGGACACAAACAGTGTTGTGGTATCTGAAAACACATGTTAGAGCTTTCCTTGTTAAAGCAGTGATCTCTGGCATCCTAGCTGGTGCTGAATCTCTCCTTTGGAAAATTGAGGTGTGTTAAACATAACTGGGAAAATCCAGCATGTGGCTGGAAGTAGCATTTGAGTTCAAGCGCTGATATGAACATCTGCCAAGAGAACAGAAGGGTGTTTTTTTTCCCTTTAAAAATGTTCTGAAACAAAACAGACATAACGACGCAGCCTAACTGGCAGGCCACAACTGAACATCAGGAGCACTGGAAGAATACAGCCTGGCAAACTGTTAAAATTAATCACTGGTCACACATATTCACATCTCAAACTGAAAATATTTGGCTTTTAACTTGTTTTGTAATAAATGTGAAGCTTGGGTGGGACTTAAGTCAAATTTCCCAGCTGGATTTTCAGGCCAGTCTGCCCCTGCTAAGTAGATTGGCAGAAACTATGTAAATGTTTTTACATGTTTGGTACCATCAGCTGCAGAGTTAGCATAGGGCATGACAACAACTCCAGACATGTGTTCAGTATATATACACCTCAGACCATTGTTCTGCTTAAGTTGTCATGGAATAACAAGGAAATAAACAATAACTGGACATGAAACTGCTTTGCAGTGAATTATTTCTGAGCCTCTGAAAATGGGAGACTTTGTGTAATGGTTGGTTTATTTCATAAATGGTTAATGCTGTACTCTTGTGATAACCTACAAATTAAAATCTACACTTCAATCATATCATGATTCTTTGATTGTTTAATTACATTGCTGTAGTGTACACTGGCAAAATAAAAATTAAAAAAAAAATGTTGTCACTGCATGCTTTGTTAAGTGGTGCCACAGGAAATATATGAGATTTGAGAGATCTGTGCTGTGTCTTCTGACATTCTTGCCACTTTCCAGAATTATAACTGTTTCAAGCATTTCTCCATAACATAATGATTTAATATTGACT
>KV751320.1:13381071-13392698 GCA_001698575.1 Mola mola | reverse complement strand
ATTTAAAATAACTGAAGTAAATACTGAACACTTTTTCAAACATTATGTAAAAAAAAAAAAATCAAACTTGAATGCCTCTAACCTGCTACTGTGGTGTCATCCTAGTGCACGAGGGTTACTACATTGAAATTCAACAGCTGTACAATTGCTGTGAGTTCTTGCTGATCACACATAACGTAAATGTAAACAATTAAAACTAGCAGACCAACAGGGTAGGCTAAAAACTAGGCATAAATCATATTTTTTCAGGTTGAATTTGAATGTTGAGGCCTATGTATACTGAGGACCACAGGAACAGTATGGAGACATTTTGTTTTCTTTTTATTTGTTTACATTTGGAGAATTGGTCACTGGGTTATTTCAATTGTATTGGATTTGGCTGCAGATTTGGCTACAACTGTGTTCAGTCCAAAAGAGGTTTGAGAACACATACATATCACCTACTTCTCCATCAAGGTAGTTTTAAATGGATAATGAATTTTCATTTTTGGGAGAACTCGTGCTTTAAAATTTTTACACATTACGTTAGTAATGTACAGTTTTAAATATATAAATGACCTATTGAGACTGGATTTTCCAAGTAGTATAAGTGATATTATATTTACTTTGCTTATTTATGTTGATTTAATTCATGTTTATTAACAGATTGTGAGCTTAATTCCTGTTTTTTTTCTAGATGTTTTGTTGAAATGTAAAACTGAACATAATTAAAGTTAAATAAAATTGCCTGATATTTTAGTGTGAATTAATTTTTATCTTCATCTACAGTACATGATCAAAATATTAAAAAGCTAAATACTATTTAAGAAAAATCTGTTTGAAGCAACTTTGATTCTTTTTTACAGTTGTCAGCTTAAAACTTGTTTTAATAATTATAGCGGGAAGTTAATACGACTTAAAATTATTTTCCAATAAGTTAGAAAGCCAAATTGGAACAACTTAATTTTATACAGTTGACAACTTATAAGAGATGTGTTTATATATTATGGTTAAAAACCGAACTCTTCTGACTCAGGATAAGTTGTTATTTGAACTTAATTTCATTAGAAATTCTAACTTAAAAACACTTTTTCAAAACATCGTGTATTTTTTTTTTTTTTTGCGCCTAAACATTTACAGTATTTTTGAGTGTACTTGTACAAGATTGCTGCAAGTTGATGCATCAGTTCTCACCTAATGTACTTGTAAAGCTGCCGCACCACAGCAGTGGAGGGGTAGAGGGCAGGAGGAGGAAATTGTTTTTCTAACAGTAGCTGCTGTGCACGCCATTAACCACTAAGTGGCCCATGGATGCAGTATAGACTGCAGCCTCGGTATTGCTAACTCCTCTGTCTTATTCCATTTTGTCGAACTCTTACGGGCCGAGCAGCATAACTCCCCTGCAATTGGGTTGATATATGGACTCCTGGCTGCTTTTTAAAGCTGGGAGGAAAGTGCTGTCACACTGCTATGAATTTGGCTTATAGGGATCGGAGGTGTATTTGCATTTACAATTGTGTTCATTGTGGTCACAATACATTCCCAGCCATTTTCAAAACAAAAAGTCCAGTGTTGAATTAACTCCCACAGATTTTACGGTGTTACATTATATATTTTTAAACCTTAATAAAGCGTCAAACAGGTATTTGCTATATAAAGAAACAGTGGAGTGACAGTGTCCCGAGCACACTCCACCTGTGTTTGTTGATATCTGAGATTTTCAGTTCTCTGTTTTGGTAGACGCCCGAATGTGAGTGTGTGTGATGTGCTTGTGAACCCCTCCCCTGGCCTCTCCTTCCGTGTTTAAAAGCAAGAGCTTAGGGCGTGAACGCTAGCAGAGATTTGAGTGTGTAGCATTCAGTGGACATTTCAGCATCTCTTCAATCAAAGAAAACACTGGTTAAAATGGCTTCAGCAAAGAGAAGCAGAAGACCAGAGTCAACACTAGCATAGCGTTTCCAAGATGGAGAGCCCTAAGAAATGCTAATGGCCTCCAATGTGACTCAGAACTGGTTCATCTATTCAAAATAAGTAACAAAAATGTATTTTCATTATTGACCAGTGTTATACTGAAACATGTCTGCCTGCCGAGAGTTAAGCCATGCAGCCAGGCCTTTAGCTATGTTTATCGAGAGCTTGAAGGCTATGCCCGCCAGCGGAAGGCCTGGACTGAATGTATGCAAAGCCAGGCCGAGTTGCCACTGTGGGTAGGAAGACCCTGATCATGGTGCCAGGGATTTGTGCCTTGCACTAAAATTAATCAAATCCAAGGTGGGATGCAGTTCTGATAGGGTTTCATGCTGGTTTAATTTAGGCATGTTACCAAACTACCAACTGTATTTGGTAGTTATCTTACTGTATCATATCATCTTTTTTGATTTACCTACGCTAATGCAATCTCAAAACATTTCAAGGGTATGTACAACGGTGCTTTCATATGGCCAAGTGCAATCCGATTACACTCATATTAATGCTATGTATAAAGGGGGCCTTTGACACAGCGGCATGCACCATGCCAGACTGCCAGCTTCCTGTGTGAGACCTAGTAGCAGCATCTGAACTCAACATCATGCCTTTGAAAATACCAGACTACTTGCCTTAACGAATTTCATTGGTTTCTAATATGGATAAAAGAATATAATATGAAGAATTGTATCCCTCTCCCACACCCCCCAACTTTCAGACCATTTTAAGAGTAGGCTTATAACATTCCTTTTTGTTGAAGCCCATCATAGGTGGGGCTGGCCTTTCTAGCCACTAGTTATGCTGCTATAGGCATACACTGACATCCTCTTTTCTCCTCCCCCTCTAACTCTGACTATCTCCGCTCTTCTAAATGTCCATATCTTTACAAAACATTATACTAGCTTTGCTTATTCCCTGGAGTCTTTCTGCTTAACCATCCTGCAGGTTTTCTAGGTCACGTTGGGAGCTGTTGCTGTGATCCTGCCTGACACCTACTGCCAACATTAGGACGGGAGATATTGTGAGTTGGATCCTAGTCTGGATTGCCCTGCGCAAATCTGGATACATGGACCATTTCGACTCTTGAACCAACAGACTACACCTGCTCTGGGACAAGAGATTTCTCATACATCTGTTCTGCGTTCTGTACTAGTGCTATCTATTGCACATCTGTCCGTCCAAGGAAGAGGAATCCATCCTCTTTGGTTCTTCCTGAGGTTTCTTATTTTCCCAGTTTACGGTTTTTAAATTTTTCCTCACCTGCTTTGAGGGTCTAAGGACAGAGGGTGTCCCATCTGTACAGTTTGTGAAAGTCCAGTGAGACCATGTTTGATTTATGATTTTGGTCTATACAACTAAAATTTGATTTGATTTGATTTAATTTTATTACATGGTACAAACCTCAGCTCAAACTCATTGTCCAGAGCCTCCCTGTCCCAAACACCTCTCACTGCCCCCTTCTCTAGAAAAGACCATCAGCCTACAAACATACCATCTAAGGAATAAAACCAGTGTCAGCCCCTTTTACACAGAGAATCCGCCTTATCCCCGCATTGAGGGTTCGCCAATTCCCCTTCCCCATCTGTTAATTCACACAGATCTGACCAGCACAGCAATAAGGCACTTCAGTGTGGATGTTTACACAGCAAACCTGCATTGCGGAATCAAAAGAGGCATTAACGGTGTAATGCATAACACAAAAGCATTAGCCTTTAGTGTGACATACTAGTCACACAGCAAGACACAACCTCCTCAAAACAAAGAAAACAGCTATGGTGGGCCGGTGTGTCCATATACATGAACTAGGCAGTTGCCTAGCAACTGCCTGGCACTGTTGAGAGTTTGGCGAAATGCAGGTCAAATGAAAAAATGTTGGAGCAACAGGCTCACTCATGTTGTAACTACAATGAAAGGCTGAGCAATATGTCAATCACACACACTGCACTTGCATTTGCCTCCTGCACCCAGCTTTCACCAGCCAACGGAAGCCTGCATTAACACGTTTGATTGTCAACAGAAACCCCCCAAAATGCTGGGAGTTTTCAGGGAAAAGGGCTAATTTTTTAAAGACTCTGAAAATGTACTAAAACTACATTTAAGTCCCAACATTCCACCCTGCACCATCTGAGGACACACTTACACACAATTCAAAACAGGCTGACACCCATTGCTCTCATGCTCATGGACATTTATGCCCTGATGAGGCCCTTCATCAGCACCAACCCAAAGAGAGAGGCCACAATTGAAGTTCTGTGATGCATACAGACGCTAAGACATTTATTTATTGCTGCTACTGCAGTACTGCTTACATGCTGCATCTGAACTAGTCAGTGTAAGTTTTGGATAGAAGCTTTTCACGTTTTGTTTTAGCAATTGGCAAGTTTCCAACCTGGAATCTTGCATGTTTAATTGTTTTTGGTCCCTATGAAGTGCTATGTGTGATAAATTGCATATTTAGAGACCAAAAAAGTTTAAACTTTCTAGGTAGTTGTTTCTCGGAATGTGTGTTGTGAAGCACCAATACGCGAGCTCATATTGTTTTTGCTTTTGGAAGGGGGTTATAAACAGGCCCTTCTAGTTGTGCTATGTATTTATGTAAGATCTACAACATATCTGCATATTGCACACATTAATGTATTTGACGCATTGAGTGGACTAGTGATGCTGTGACTTTGTGTTATGTGTGACATATTAGCATTTGTGTGTTGCTGCTGATTTTTGCTTTATTGACAGCTCAGTGTTTGTGTGCTGAATACAGATCCGTGCTTGTTTTTTGTAGCTGTAATTGTGCAGTGCAAACAGAGGGGCTTCCCGATGGCGAGTGAACTGGTTGTTGTGATGTGCGTCATCATAACACCCCAGTCATAATCCGGCCAGCCGCCTTACCCGTTTGCTCAGACAACGGTTCACCTCTCATACTACATCCAGAGGCAGATCAGATGAGCATTGAAAGTAAGCCCCCAAGCTGCCTTGGTAACATTTACACAGACATCGATGTGGGGAAAGGCACACAAAAGTTGCCTTGAAAAGGCAGGGTAAAAGAGGCTAGTATCTGAACTGCTCTTATACCTCCACGCTACCCCCACCTCCCTCATTCTCTCACAAACACGCTTTCTCTCCACAGCCCTTTCAAAGGATTTGCTTTCATATCAAAACTTGAGTCAGGCAGACATGATAGGCCAGAGCTGCCTTGAAGGCTCTTATTCTGTAAAATTATGAAGGAAGTCAAAATTATATTGCTGGTGACCTGACCAGCCCCCTTCACAGATCCCCATAAGTGTTTTTATGTTTTGTTGTTGTTTCGGATTTGTCAGATTTAGAAATAGGGAGTGTGGCAAGAGAGCATGTTGAAAGGCGCAAACACGTGTCACTTACTCAATGCTTTGTATCATACAAGCATGGTTATAGTACACTATCTGATGTGCCAATTGACAATTTTTATATCACTTATAATCATAATTACTGGGGCATAAAAACTTATAAATATTAATTAACATAGGCAATAAAAACATTGCTTAAGCCACATACAGCTTAACTTAAATTCTACAAATGCAAGGATAAAATGCTGACATTATTGTTATTGTGTTATTGTAATTATCATTACTACACTGCATCTCTGAGTCATTTTGCATAGAAGTGTTTTAGATCAAGTATAACTCCAGTGTTTTTAAAGTTGGCTTTACTCAGAGTTTTGTCAGAGGTATTAAATGTCGCCACGATCTGCCTGAGGAACCTCAGACCGACGTATCTGATCCTTGTTCACACAGCACAGCGCTGTATGGCCTCATTGTTAAACAGGCTATTTGTAGGTATTTCCACACAAAGCTGGTAGAAATCATGTTGTGTTGTCTAATTCTAATGGCAGAGTCAGCAAAACACACAAACCTCTGTGGAATATGCTTTAAGAAAATAAAATGTACCTATTTTCTAAATATATTTCCAGATATTCTTATGCCATATGTATACGAGTGATTCTTTTTCGGGAGTAGGTGTTGATGAAAAAGTGCAATACAGACAACGTCGCAGCAGTGAGAGAGAGACAGAGACAGAGAAGAGAGAAATGAGTGGTGGACAGACAGTAATGAAAAAAAAAATCAACATGATGAAAATATTAATGAAGTCAGACTAACATTTAACTGTTATAGATTGCACAATTATAGATGACTAATATATAGTGTGTAAACTTGCCACTGAATGAAAAGTGCTCAAATGGCCTCAAACCAGCCAGGCTTTAAGTGTACAATAATGTAAACCCGTTCAGTCAGGATTCAAGAACTCTGTTCTCACCTAGCGTCTCCAGCTATCAAAATACAGCCCCCACAGCGCCCTTTTGCCGCCACGGCATTATTGCAGCACTGAGTAAAAGCATGCTTAGGAATGTGGTGACATCTGTAAGTTTCACTTCTATATTTAAGGTGTTGTATGCAAGATTTTGTCACTAAAGCATCAGCTTGTAAGACCCAAACAAACAGGTGTGTTGGCCAAGCTTAGGCCACACATCTCCACTTGCTTTGCCCCAACCATCATGTGTGACCACATGTAACACATGAAATGTTCCCCTAAGGACAAGAGCAATTAAAGAGGTGTTCACCCTCGTGCTGATTGATAATGTCAAGTGACAACATACACAAAGCAAGCAGAAGGATGTACATCTTAGCTATTTATTCATTAGTTGGAATACTATATATAAACAGAAATTATACCTTATTATACACAGACAATATGCAATGTTCTTTAAAATTGTTATGTACAGAGAAGAAAATATTATTTTTTAACATTTTATTTTTTATGATATTATTTACAAAAACAATGTACATTTATACAGACATATATGAACTTAACACCCAGAAATACAAGCAATACACATACCATATGTACGACCATTAATGTATATTGTGCAGTGTTGCAAGGTATTGCACTCTAATGTTTGATATGAGTGAATCTGAGATATAGGTTTGAAACTGTTACCTTGCAACAAGCTGATGTTGAGATCTCTCTGAGATCAGTAGCATTTCCTGCCCTATACACTCAAAAAATGTATGGCTATGTGCAATATCAGGGCATCGAGCCTAACAGTGCTGGCACTGGGTAAAGGCACCCCAATTTTTATACAATTTATTACAGTTATTAAAATTATTCCTCTTTAGAGTAAATAAACTGATTTTCATTTGGAAAAAATATTATGATCGTTTACCTTAACATACATTATATGACACATACAATTTTTGTGTGTTCGGTGTATAGATTTCATCTTCGATCTCAACATCTTCAGGCGAAGTCGCCAGTTCATCGCAGGGCTGACATACACAGACAAACAGCCATCCACACTCACATTCACACCTACGGGCAATTTAGAGTGACCAATTAACCTAACCCCCAGATTTGCATGTTTTTAGACTGTGGGAGGAAGCCGGTGTACCCAGAGATACCCAGGATTCGAACCCAGGACCTTCTTGCTGCACCACTGTGCCGCCCCTGGCGAAGGTTATTCATTTGGTTAAAAAAAAGGTTAAAAAAAAGTTTCCCATCACTCAGCTTGAATATGGCTACATTTTATCAATATTTTAGGCACAGCCTATAATTCATACCCAAATAAAATGCATTCATACCACAGCTATTTCCTTCTATAACATACTGAGGACATGTGGACATAAACTAAAAAAAAACAAAAAAAAAACATACAGCACCTCTCATAACCTCTAGTAACCATTTCCCATTCTTTGACTGTAACTCTACAATGTCAATAATCTCCAGCTATTCTCTGCTAACATTATTTTTCACCATGGCTCATTCAGCTGTAAAGATACTGCTTCAAAAGTACTCACTAATAATGCCCTACAGAACAGCTGTAGTTTGGTAACAAGCTTAAATTAATCAAGCGTGAATCCCTGCCAGAATTTCTTCCCCACCTTTGATATGATTAATTTCAACGCGAGGGACAAAGCCCAAGTGCCGTGACTGGGGCCTTCTTCCCTACAGCAGGATGTGGGGTTGGGCCTTGCGGGCGTTCAGTTGTTCAGGCCTCTTGCTGGGGGCTCGCAATAAACTCAGCTTGCGGCTTCATCCCTCACGCTGAAATAACCTAATGCTTGGGGAGGAGCGCAACCCAGGACCTTCTTGCCGTTAGGCAACAAATTTAGCCATTGCACCACTAGTTACAGCCTGTGCTAATTACTCATCTGCTTCTTTATATAGCAAATGGTTTAATGCTTCATTTAATGCTATATTAACATTGAAAATCTTGCATATAGCAGTTTAAAGCCCATCCCACTAGAACTTGTCATTGGACAAGTTCCAAAAAACAGTTTTGCAGAACAAAAGCAGAAATGCTCAGGAATGATGTCGACTGCTTTTTCGTCATGATGTTTATCCCAGTTCATAAAAAAACTACAACATAGAGACAGGTCAACAATGTCAGAAATGTGATTTTCAACTGAGGCGGTCTTTAAAATGTTTGAATTCAAATTCAAATTTTTCTCAGAAAAACTATTCATCATCTATCCCAAGACAATTTTGGAGAAAGTGGAACCACCTCTTGTGAGAGAGGCGTGTAGATAACAGTGAGACATTACGCATGTAGGCCAACGAGAGCGCTGATAAAGCACATTTATGAGGGTCCATTCTCTGGACCTAATAGGTGCCCGGCCATTTCTGTCGGTTAACCTGTTTACAATCGGCAAACTCAAAAGCAATGAAAGGCAATTAGGTGAGCCTGACCAACTGTTGGTGAGGTGGGAGCAGAGTGTTGCCGCCCTCACCCTCACCAATTCCTGTTGCATTCAAATGGGAACCATTGCTCGTGACTGGAGGAAGAATGAAAAAGTGAATGGGACCACAGGATGTACTTTTTTTTGTTTGTTTATACTTTTTCCAGGAGGATGACCATAGAGAGGTAAAGCTGTGTAATTATAACCAACAGTAACATCATCGTTATGGGTAACTATTGTACCTATACATTACTTTTTTATTACAGTGAAATGACATTATAATGTTAGGCATAAAATAGAATAAGCTGGCAGGATGCAACCCACAGTCCACTAATCATCAATATCCCAAAGGCTGAAGAGAGTAATTCAGGGACAAAAGCTAAAAACGTAGAACCTAACCAGATGTAGCGTGCCTGGAGATCATCCAAGATCACAGACTGCAAGCGAAGTGGCAAGAAAGAATGGACAACAGCTGACGCAGACCCGATGAAGGTCCAGCTCAGTCTCAAAGGTACAGCGGAGAAGAAGTTGGAAAAAATGGATGAGCTTTTCTGGTTGCTTAGAACATACAGGTATGATATGGCATCAAATCCAGTCTGCAAAAGGAGAGTGAAGAGACCTACACATCTTATTCTTGGATCTAACCGATGCATATGGGTCAGTCCCCCACTCTCCTTTGGACAGCCTTTGAATACTTCAGTGTGCCAAAGACCATCACAAAGCTGGTGAAAAACTACTTCCAAGATTTACAATTCTGTATAACAACATCGGAATACACAACATCATGGCAACCAGTGGAAGTGGGAATAGCAGGGTGTACCATCTCCCCATTATCCTTCATAATGGTGATGGAATTAATCATTTGAGCATCCATATTATTGTGGGAGGAGAACATCTGCAGTCTGGACAGCAGCTACCTCCCGTTCGTGCCTATATGTATGACTTGACCAACCTCACCTCAACCATTGCATGTAGCATGCAGTTACTGAATAAGCTTCACACCAAGATAACATAACAGCAAATCACAAAGTATTTTCCTAGTCAGAGGAAAACTCATAGACCAGAGATTCCACATCAGAAAAAACCCATTCGGTGTCTTCCAAATTCCAAAGGCTATGCTACAAGAGATTAAACATCTCTACTTGGCAAGTTGAAACTCTAGTGCCTACAGTTTGGATTGCTCCCTTGTCTAATGTGGCCCTTAACAATCTATGAAGTCCCCATCACCAAGGTTGAGAAGCTTGAGAGAACAATCAGCTCTATATCAAGAAGTGGCTTGGAATTCCACGCTACCTCAGCAATATTGGCCTTTATGGACACGGTGCTCTGGGGCTGCCGGTTTCAGGCCTCACTGAGGAGTATAAATGCACCAAAGTGAGGCTGTAAATGACCCTGTCTGACTCACAAGATGTAGTTGTACATGCAGCTGCTCCCAGACTGGCAACTGGGAGGAAGTGGTCCCGGCTGATGCAGTGCAGCGGGTAAAATCAGCTCTGAAACATGCAGACATCATGGGTCAGGTGCAAAAGGGAGGAGGCGGATTTGGCACTGGAACGAGTCATCCAACTTGGAACAAGGCTACATCCACTGATGTTGGAAGCTAGTTTTCACTGAGGTCTGACACTAAGAGGAGGCAAAGATATGTGTGAAGGCAGTTTCACAGTCCAAACAAGTCCAATGGACTAGCTGGGAGAACCTGGAACACCATAAACTTACCTGTAAGAATCTGTGGAAGATGGAGGGAAGCCGAATCAGCTTCATCATCAGGGCCAACCAACCTCAGGCCACATGATCTTCTGGTCAACCACACTAAAGTCCTCGTATATCTTGGAGCTAACAATCCCGTGGAAAGCGGCGGCCGATGAAGCATAAGGATGCAAGAGGCTGAAAGATGCAGATTTGGCAGCCGAGGCAGAAAACCATGGCTGGCTTACCAGTCTTCCCTGTGGAGGTTGGCTTATATCCATCTAAATAACCAAACTATTGACTGTTGACAGCTAAATTAATGTAATTTGCAAATGGCTGTACTCTGCTGATCTACTTTAGTTTTAAATTTCAAATGGAATAAACATGTGTAACAAAGTAACAATATTTGTATTCAGTGTTGTTAACATTCTTTTTTACAATTAGGGTTTATGTTGTGTTTGTTGTAAATAATAACACATTAATGTTAGTGAACACTATATGTAACAAACTAACAAGCCATTCATCCATTTATCCATGGGGACAGACCACAGCCAAGTTGATTTTCAAGGTTTCCTACTGACCCCCTCTCCTATCTCCAGACTTTTGCAGTCCTATGAAATTAAATCAATCATGTCAACAACAGCAAAACATTTCAGGAAAGTGTTTATTAACTTGCATGGATAGAACAAATCTAATTTATCTTCTTTGTGTTTTTGTAAAACTGTCCCACTTTTTTTTCAGCCTACAGGGGAGAAATGTTACCCTGCAATCTCATTTTCTCCAGGATTGCCTTAAACACAGATTTCAGCCTCAGAAAGACTGGGCTCCTTAAGAATACTTGGACATGGATGTCAGTACACGGGAAGGCAGACTACAGTATCATATTCGGCAGACATGAAACTCTGGTCAATAACAAGCTGGGTCATTCAGGAACTGATCAAAAAAACATGAGGAAATTGCTAGAACGCTGTCACAAGGGAACGAGAGGATCTGGCATAGGAGGACATGAGAACACATCTTAAATACATGAGGGAAGTGGGGAAAACAAGCAACACACACTTTTAATCACACCCTTTTCTTACATATGGCATTGGAATTGATCACTTAAAAGTCTCTGAACAAAATCATCTTTCATCAGATCATTATCTTCTAATGTTTGAATTGTTGTTTATCAACTATACACCAAGAGTCACTAGTTATTATAGCAGATGCATATCTGGGAACGCTGTTGAAACATTTAAAACAATCATCACTCAATTTTATTGCTCAGGTTAAAAAGAAAACAAAAAA
>KV751320.1:13366501-13380540 GCA_001698575.1 Mola mola | reverse complement strand
AGCAGTACCTAAACAGCTATGCAACGTTCATCAGGATAATAATATGTGAGGATTTCCAATCAGGTTTGAGAAGCATCACAGCACAGAAACAGCATTGGTGAAGGTTACAAATTACCTCCTCACTGCATCTGATCAAGGACTTATCTCTGTACTAGTTTTAGAAAAAGAATAAGAAGCTTTATTGTCATTGCACTGCGAGATATAACAAAACATTGTTTAGCAGCAATCTCTTGTAGCAGCTATTTTCAAGTATAAAGGATAAGGATAAAAGAAAATAAATAAATCTGTATAAAAATAAGATCTGCATATTTACAAATATGGTGGATGTGGAGGTGCCCATCCTGCGTGCTGGGGTCTGTTCATCAAAAAGTCCTTGTTCCACAGACAGAAGGGGATTCCTAGTTGCTGTGTCTGCAGTTTGTTGATCAGTTGGCTGGGGCTGGTGGAATTGAATGCCGACCTGAAGTCAACAAATAGCATCCTGATGTGTGTTTTGGGGCTTTCCATGTGGTTGAGGGCGGTGTGGAGGGAGATGGAGATGGCATTGTCTGTGGATCTGTTGGACCTGTAGGCGAAGTGATGTTGGTTGAGGCCAGGTAGGATGTGGGCTTTAATGTGCTGCAACACCAGTCTCTCCATGTATTTCATGATCACTGGCATCAGGGCCACAGGTCGGTAATCATTCAACCCTGTCATGGCAGAGGTTTTGGGCAAGGGGATTATATTGGCGGTTTTCAGGCAGATGGGGACTGTGGCTTGCTGGAGTGAGCGGTTGAAGGTGTTAGTGAATACAACAGCAAGCTGGTGAGTGCATGATTTCAGCACCTTCCCTGTTACTCCTTCCAGTCCTGGTGCTTTGCTGTGTTGATGCCCCGCAGGACCCGCAGTGCTGAATCCTTGGCCAGGAGCAGAGCTCTGACAGCAGCGTTGAACCAGGTATTTTGGTTGGGGAATATTTTGACCTGCTTCCTTCTTGTCACATTGTCTATACAGATGCTGATGTACAACAGCCGAAGGAAGTGTGGAGATCAATGTCTGGATGTTCAAAGAGTTCCCACTTTGTTTCCTCAAAACAGTCCTGCAAAGATAGTGTGGTCTCCTTTGTCCAGCACAGCACTGTGGCTTTGACCTGCAATTGAGGGGCCTTTAAACTGGTGTCAGGAACAGGGAAAGGTGGTCAGAGTGTCCGAAGTGGGGGGAGGAGTGGGCTTTGTATGTTACAGGAATGCTCGTGTAGACCTGGCTAGTGTTCTGCCCTTCTTTGTTTTAATGTCCACGTTCTCATAAAATCTGCAAGCGCAGTCTTCAGATTTTTGTGGTTGAAATAGCTGCAATGAAGAAGACGTTTGGTTCATTGTTCTGCTGTCTGCTACTAGCTAAGTTAGCATTAGCTCACAAGTGACAAGTGGCTATAGACGGCAGCTACACACAGCGGTGATTTCTCTGGGCAGGTGGACAGGTCTGCATTTTAATAGTAGGAACTCTAGGTCTGGACAGCAGTGTCTCTCAATAACGATAGTGTCGGTGCACCAGCTGTTGTTAATATATACTAACACACCGCCTCCTCTGATCTTACCTGAGTCCATTGTGCAGTCTGACAGGAAGTTTGTGCGGCCTGCTAGCTCCACAGTTGAGTCCGGGATGTTTTTGTGAAGTTAGGCCTCCGTTATCACTGTGATACAGATGTCCGTCCAGTTGTTAACAGTCCGTTATTGACTTTTTCGCCAGCGTATAACCTCCGGGAATGAGTTTAACCCTTCCAGAGTCTAGCTGGTCCAGTGTGGTTTCAGGCTGAAAAGTTTGGGTCGTGTGTAAGTCCTTTCAACTAACTAGCTGCTAACTGAAGAGGAGCGCTGGGCCGCTGCATCTACATGTGCCACCATCTTGAGCTTTTTATTAGATCTTAGTGCAGCTTTTGACACTATTTATCATCACATCCTAACACTGAGGCTGGAACACCAAATTGACATTAAAGGGTCTGCTTTAAGCTGGTTTAAGTCCTACTTATCTGATAGATTCCAGTTTTTTCATGTTAATGATGAATCATCTAGATATGATAAAGTTAGTCATGGAGTCCCACAAGGTTCTGTGCTTGAATCAGTATTGTTCACTCTATACTTGTTTCCTGTAACTAATATTATTAGAAAGCGAACCATAAATTTTCATTCCTATGCAGATGACACACATTTATACTTATAAATGAAGCCAGATGAAACCCATCAGTTAGCTAAATTCCAGGCATGTCTTAGGGACATAAAAACTGGATGTCTCATAACTTTTTACTGTTAAACTCTGACAAAGCTGAAGGCCCCTAAACACTTTAGAGACTCATTATCCAACAGTTAATCTGGGTGGCAGTACCTTGGCCTCTAGCACCACTGTAAGAAATCTGTGTGTTATCTTTGACCACGAGCTGTCTTTTAACTCACAGGTAAAACAGATTTCAAGGACAGCCTTCTTTCACCTCCCTAACATTGCACATCCTATCTCATCAAGATGTTGAAAAAGTAGTTCATGCATTTGTTACTTCGAGGCTGCATTACTATTTTCTATTTTCAGGCTGCCCTAATTAGATTTTAAAGACTCTTCAACCAATCCAGAATAAAGCAGCGCTTGCCCTGACAAGAACAGCTGGTAATACAACTGGTAATCCCCAGAATTTCCAAAAGTAGAATGGGAGGAAGAGCCTTCAGCTACCAAGCTCCTCTCCTGTTGAACCATCTTTCAGTCTCGGTAAGGGAGGCAGACACTCTCTGCTTTTAAGACTAGGCTTAAAACTTTCTGTTTGATAAAGCTGATAATTAGGGCTGGCCTATCTAGCCCCTAGTTATGCTGCTATAGACTTAGGTTGCCAGGGGGGACATTCCATGATGCACTGAGCTCCTCTTCTAGTCCCCCTCCGACTTTGACTTTATCTCTGCTCTAAATGTCCATATCCTAAAGAACACTATACTAACCTCTTTCCTGGAGTCTTTGTGCTTTATCATCCTGCAGTTTTTCTAGGTTGCGGTTTGATCTGTAGTCCTGCCTGATGCTTAGTGCCCACATTTGGACAGGAGATCTTGTGACTTGGATCCTTCACTGGATTGCCCAGTGCAAATCAGGATCCATGGATTACAATGACTTCTGGACCAATGGAATACAGCTGCTTCTGGGTCACTATACTTCACATATCCCTGGATCCCTGGATTCCACTTAATGCTGCATTTTTAGATTTCATAAGCAACACACAAATCTGATACATGGACCACTATGACTCCTGATGTAACGGGTGTGAGAGCGGACCCAAGAACAGCACAAGACCGGAACAGTTCAGAACTTTATTGACAATGTTCAAGAGTCCAAACAGACGACAATCAGGAAGCCTGATCGGCGAGCACAGTCCAAGTTCTGAATGGGGCAGGAGTCTCTGGATAGGGAGTCCAGGCAGGCTGCAGTCAGACAGGGAGCGGGCAGATGCAAAGTCCAAAGACAGAAGGCAGGTCAGGTTACCGGGGAAGAGACGAGGAGACGTGGTCAGGGGCAGAAGGCAGGTCAGGTACCAGGAGATCCGTCCGGAAAAGAGTGCTGGAGGGTAGAGGCATGATGCAATGACAATCTGGCAGAGAGTGAGTGTGGAGGAGCTGGTTAAGAGGAGGCTGGGTGATAGAGCTGACTGGGGGGAACAGGTGAGTTTAATGATCTTGATAAGGAGTGGTAGGCAGGCAGGTAGAGTGGGTTGGTAGAGGGGAAAACCAGGAGTGGACTATGACACCCGAACCAAGAGACTACACCTGCTTCTGTTCATGTTCATGTTCTGTTCTTGCTTCATGATTTTGTCTTCTGTACAATTGACATCTATTGCACATCTGTCCGTCCTGTGGTTCTTTCTAAAAGAAAAAATAACTAGACAAAAAACACTGACACTAACAGAACCTGACAAAAGAGAAAATAAGAGAAAAGCAAAACAATTGTCAGTCACCTTATAACAGGGATGCAAAGATTGGAAAAGGTGACAGCAGGACACAAAATCTTCCTAAAATACTTGGATGTCTTTTTGTTTTGGGGTGTGTGTAGGATTTGGGATAATTTAAATAACCTTTAAATGCAACATGACCTTGTTGCCTTACCTCTAGGAGTTTCCAGCCCCGGTGAACAGACATTCTTTCCCCCTTCATTCTTATGCGGGTCTCTATATGCTCTTTGCTCCCTAAAGCTAAATAAAATGCACACCATGTTTTGTTTCATGTCAAGTTATTAATCAAAACAAACAAAAGGATTCTGTAATAGCAAAATAAAATTAATAATACTCACGTTAGCGATGTATTATCAATCTACAACATTTTACAAGACTGTGGAAGGAATATCAAAGTCTGAAAATCAAGCAGAGCTCACAACAATGTTTCCACCTTTGTCCATTTATGTACATAGTATTAAATATAAATTGTGTATATAGTATATATTATGTATAATTCGCAGTTGGGTTTACATCAGCCTCTGAACCTCTTACATTTGAATGTGGAGGCTTTTAAGGCTTAACTTCTGAAGGCTGTGATCAGATGTGGGCAGCAGAGCCAAAGAGGGGGCCAGTAGTTCTATCACTGATTAGCTAGGAGGCTACATCAGCTAGCATTATTGTAATGCATTTAATCAAAATTTTGCAGTTTTAAGGTCCCAATCACCATTAGCACGAACTGACGTACAATGAATCTTGGGATATGCTGGGCTGTGGATGGATTCTCTAAACAGAGGGAAAAGGGGGCTGCATTTGGAAGTGCCGCTGAAATGGGGTGGCCTTTGTGGCGACTACAGCCCTCGGAGGCTACAGCCCCTGACTTGCGACAAGGCTTGTGTCTTCTTCACCTGAGTTGATTCCCCTGTGATTTTTAGCTGTGTGTTTCCTTTAGTCAGTGCCAGAGTATCTTATCTGTTTCAGTGAGAGTCCCAGCATGTTTTTTCTAGTAAGTGTTCTTAGTGTGTAAGACTCAGTATTTATAATATTATTATATTTTTGTTTTCTTACACTTACATTATAAAAATTATATCAAAAGAGTTTGGAAACAGCAATGTGGACCTTGACACACTAGCAGGTCTTACAGTCAAAGCCTCAAATGCATTTGAAATGTCTCAGTGGTGGTCCTCCAAAATAACAGATTGGCAAGTAAGCTCACATAAAGGGCTTTGCTTTTTGCAACAAAGATGTCATTCATGGTGCTTATTGTCCTCTACACTGACTAGTGATAACAACAATAGCCCTGACAGCTTTTTGTGCAGGCTCTTGCACAGGAATATTCACGCCTCTCTCCATTTAGCAACTATGTACCAACTAGCACAATTTGTCCCAATTAATGGCAGATTCATCTATTTAAAATTCACTTTCCCCTTAAATTTAAGTGATGTATTAATTTTTTTTCTTCTATCAAATTCCAAAATGAACGACGTTGAATGATGTATTCAAACAGGTTACAATTAGAAAAAACAGAAGTAAGAACAAACATGTAAATATGCAAGACATAGTAAGACTTCTCTCCAATTTATTTGGACAGAACACTCAGTAACAATATAAGTGACCATTCCATGTTTGCAAGGATGTAGGATGTAGTAATACACCTTTTGTATATATCATAAATTAAATCCTATAGCTTGTTAAAAAATCTAGCATCATGGAGGAGCCACCACCATTGTGAGGATGATGTCAATAACGGTAAAGACATTCTGAATGTATTTGGGTAAATATGAGCAAAGGAGATTGTCCAAGCAGGGCTTCTAACAGAGCAGTTGCAGCACCAGCAGCAGCAACACCAGGATTCACACAGGAAAACCCTCACCCTCATTAAACAGGGGTGGTGGTCCAAGAAACCAATTATCATCCACTTACATTGCAGTCCTGACATCCTGTCCCAGACATTATAAACCTCCTTCAAAGCCTGCTTCATGTGACCCTAACAACTCACAGGATGTGAGAGCTGGAAAACGACTTATTAATGAGTCACACCTTGAATCTTGTGACCATATCAACACGATGAGTTTGTATAGATTTTACTGCAAGCTGTGCTGCTTGTACAGTCTAACCACTACAGGAACAGGAACACACTTTGGATGGATCAGTACTCAACTGAATGTGCTCTGCAGCTCAGTGAGTGTATGTTGCAGAGGGTGGGAGTCATTGTGTCATCATTCTCCTTCTCCCCACACTCCATAGGACCTCAGTCTCCTGAGCAAATAGAGTCTGCTCTGACCCTTCTTATAAGGTGCTTGCGATTCCAGTCCAGTTTCTTGTTCAAGTGAACATCCAGGTACTTGTAAGATGTCACCATCTCAATGTCCATTCCCTGGATGCTCACTGGTGTTAGAGGGGAGTAAGAGCGCCTGCGGAGGACAACAGCCAATTCTTTTGTTTTCCCAGCGTGGATCTGGAGGTGGACGACAAACCACAAAGTCCTGGATTAATCCTCTGTACGACCTGTCATGCCCATCAGTGATGAGGCCAATAATGGCAGAGTCATCAGAGAACTTCTGCAGATGGCAGGCAGTAGAATTGTGACTAAAGTCTGCAGTGTACAATGTGAAAAGGAATGCAACCAGAACTGTTCCCCTGGGGGCTGCCACATTGCAGACAATTCGATCAAACACACAGTCCCAGGTACTCACATACTGTGGGCGGTTGGTCAGTTAGTCCACAATCCAGCATGTGAGGTGGTGGTCCACTCCAGTGTGCTCCAGCTTGCAGGCTGTATGTTATTGAAAGCACTGGAGAAATCAAAGAAAATGATCCTCATGGTACTCCCAGGCTTCTCCAGGTGAGACAGAGGACAGAGGACAGGGGACAGAGGAAGATGACCAGAGAACACAGGTGGACAAGGACCAGTTGCTCCAGGATCTTCATAAGGTGGGATGTTAGAGCCAACAGCATGTAGAGGGCTGAGGTCCTTAGGGTGCAACGTACTGGGCACTGGTACCACACAGGATGTCTTCCACATGTTGTGGTACTCTCCTCAGCTCCTCAGCAGGTGTAATTGGAGGGACTTGGTTGGTGGGTGGGGCAGTCCGTGGTGGTGGTGATGAGCTGATAACTGCAGATGGAGAGGTGAAGGTGGGGTTGGGCAGAGTACTTTGAGTTCGGAGGGGGGGTCGCTGCAGAGGTGTCACCACTGGGGGAGGGGTGGACACCTGATCAAACCTGTTGAAAAATTTGTTAAAATTATTGGCCCACTGTCGGTCCTCAGTGACATGGGGGTTTGGTAGTTTGTGGCCTAAGTGTCCTCTCCAAACTCCACTGGTGTTCTGCTTCCCTCAAAAGAGCCTTTATGTCAGGATTAATCCAGGGTTTAATACTGGAGGAACACTGCACAGTCCTTGTAGGTACAGTGTTCTCCACACAGAAGTTAATGTAGTCCGTTATACATTCTGTAAGACTGTCAATATCCTCCCTATGACAGTCTCTGAACAAATCCCACCTGGTTGTGTTGAAACAGTCCTTCAACACCTCGTTGGTGTGGTTGGACATCTCTTCACTGTGCGGGATACAGCTGGTTGCCTGTTTACCGTTGGCTTGTATACAGGCAGGGGATGAACCAGGTTGTGATCAGATCTTCTCGGGGGGGAAGGGTAGGGAATTATATGCCTCATAAGCATTGGCGTTAAATAAATCTAGTTTTTTATTGAGGCATGAGGCATTATCAAGAACCTGTAAAGATTATTGTAAAGAAACCATGACAGTAACACCATTGCAAATTGCTCACAAAATACAATATGTAGCTTTTACTTTGTGCAGCCCTGCCCTGAACAGCCAGTTGTATTCCTAAAGAATGCAACAGGACCCCCACAACTTGACAAATATCATAAACCATTTTAGTTTTCGACAAAATATGAGAACTTGTCTCTTGAACAGCCAACTCTGTCAGCAGTGTGTAACAGTTTCATTGGGTGCTTTTACATGGTTTCAAATATCCCAGTTACATACCTTATCCCAGGTTTGATTATATTTGGGATATGGATTTTTTTTTAGAACACAAGCTGCAGCATTTTTGAAATCACATAAAAATGAGACCACTGGGGCTTATTGCAAGCTTATATATAACTCTTTTATTACAAAAAGACAAAACTTTGTCTTTGTTGCTGCAAATATAAATGCTGTTAGAGGAGTAGCGTAGATCTATAAAGAGAGAGGGAGAGAGAATGCAGCCAGTGGGTGTGTATTAGTGTGTGGTGATGTGAGTTTGCCAGAGAGAAGGTGTGAGGAGTCAATGTGTGTGTGTGTGTGTGTGTGTGTGTGTGTGTGTGTGTGTGTGTGTGTGTGTGTGTCAGCATATACACAGCTACAGAGGAGACAGGCTGTGGAGAACATCCACAACGGGGCTTTACAAAACAAGGAATAAATAAACTGTTTAGCAGCATCTGTGCAGACACCAGTCAATAAAGCTATGGCACTTCAGGTCATAAGTGTAGTCTCCTTGTCTTTCTTCTTTACCACTGCTCGGAGGGAAAGTTTCCACCCTTGGGGAAAAAACATGCCTCCCGCTGCTTCCTGATCTGACCTGAAAGCAGGAAATAGCTAATGCTCTTGTTGTTGCCACCATGTTTGTTTTGCTGATATGTTGTTGCTACCAGATCTAATCGGTCTACCAGATTGGCAGGAGTACCCATCTCATAAATGATGTCCTACATTTTGATTGGCTGCATGTTGGAAAACATTGCTTACCATATATTGCACCTTGTATTATGCAGTATGTACTTATGGTTTTCTTATAATATAACTTAAGGTCTTAAAAATATAGAAATGGTGTATTTCATATTGACTTTTTAAAAGTATATTTGCACAAGATAGTACCTTTAATATGGTAACTTTACATTGTAGTTATGGTGTTTTTTAAATGTATTTTTTGTTGTCCTGAGTATTCATTGTCTTTTGAGGAGTTGGGTACTTCATGTATTCAGCACTGCCCACGATGTGTCAATTTTTTTTGGACTACAGGGGAAATTTAACGATTTAGCAAAATCTGGTGTAAGCATGTTTTCATTTTTTGTAAATGATCAATATCATTACACATCGTCCTTTTTGTAAATTAAATAAACTAAATTAAATCATAAGGGGATGATCCAATTATCTAAGACGTACAGATCTGATGATATAACTATAAGGTCACTCTTTGACCTTTGACCTAAGGTGTTGTGATATTTATACACTTCCTTATGGTATATACTGTCCATGGCTAGCACAAAAGTCCAAAAACAAAACACCGCTTTCATTAAGCTCAGGTAGGTCATACTTCGCAAAAAGTATTTTCCATGTTTCTACATCAAATGATGTAGAAAACTCTGTCAAATGACCTTTGAACTATACCAGGAGAGTTTGTCGCTAAATTGTAATCTTTTGCAGGATACCTCCCAGATGAGGCTACAAATTCTAAGCTGTTTTTCAGCACAACACACAACAGTCAACTCAGTGACTAACAATTACAGAACAGCAACCCTGATTAAAATATAGGAATGAAACAGAGGAAAAAAAGTAATACCCAACATTAATGGCAAAACAGCTGATTTTAATCTGTGGTTAATTGTAAGGTTTTGGTGTTAACAAGGTCAGAAATCTGGTTTTAGTTCAACATGAAGAGTGTTAAGTGAAATGCAGCAGGAGGAAAAGTGTAAACAGCGTCCTACTAAACACTACTAAACACTCCGAGATTTACATTAGCAGTAAATCTATAGTGGAAATTACTGGCTACAGTTTCTCAAACTTAAATCGTTTATATGTGATGTTTTGTCATTGGTGTGCAGGTGAGTGAGTTCATCTCAAAACGAGAATCCTTGGAATCTGTACTGGAAAGTACACGTAACATACTCATAATTTTAGTGCCTAGTCATCATCAGCAACTGTAGAAATAGCAGGTTTAAACAGAATAAACATACATATAATGTAATGGCAGGGTTATTAAATTTTAAAACTAAATTTTATTTAGTCAACTTTGTCAAGACTTGTAATGATTGGGATGATGATGATGATGTTACGGTTACGGTCACTAACAAAGTGTTTTTGTTATTGTTGTTGTTTTTATATAAGTTAAGAAAAATTGTAATTAAAGTAGCTATTACCTTGACTAAAGCTGGTAGCCTGCCACCTTCTCTTCATGAAAAGTCAAATTATGTTTTAAAATATCCGCAAAAAAATATATTGATTTCATCAATTTATCAGAGCTCTTAAGAAACATTTCAAAGACATGGTGAGGAATGCAATTTGGAATACAAATGAAAATCATAAGGCTATTGTTTGGGCAATTATCAGTGGACAGGTGCGGTCTGTTTACTCTCCTCCTCCTCTGGAACCAGTTGCTTTTATCTGGAGTGATATACCTGCTCTAAAGATGGTTCTAAGATTAAGAAATAAAACCAAAATTATTACAGCTATAAGAAGTTCCATCAGGATAATTGACTAATTTCAAAGGTATTTTTCTTGCACTATTTACTATAGCGCTCACAGCAGCATATGATTCTTCACTGCCTTGAAACATCATAAATCCTTGACTGCCACATCTGAGAAAGATGTTTTCTTTTATCACTAAATACTACTGGTATAGCTCAGTCACATAAGACCCAATTAGTGAATTAGACCTAGATAGACAACAATTCCACTAATACCTGAAGATGTCATCCTCACACATCTCATCACAGACCGTGTGGATGCCATAAGTTATTACTGTCTTGGGAAAATGCTGGCAAAATGTGTTCCACTCAGATTCTTTCCAAATGCATCCCCATGTGGAAATTAGAGCAGAAATCTGCCTTTCAGATGTGTTGAGGTTTACTGCTGTGTACATAGAGATGTTATGCTACTGGCCTTGATTCAGCCAGGACAGACTAGGACGAAACCAGAGCGCACAGGCGGTTCATCCAGTGCAAGCTAGTGATAACAAAGACAAATAGCCATGGCTGCAGACTGCTATCCAGTGATTAGTGGGTTTTGGGGACTCTCTCTAGGAGAAAAAAGGGGATAGACAAAAATCCCTTCAATCAACTGTGCGATCAACTGAAAATGATGAAATCGCTTTCTCTTGGATCTTTTCTTTGTGGGATTGGCCTATGTATTTACTTTTACAACAGGAAACGCAGTTCACAGGCTTGACTAACCTGACTTTGTTATTTTACTGTACTATAAAGATGGTATAAAATATTTTGAACTTCAAATGTCAAACCATGATCTGGAAACATCTGTGTCTTACTAATACAGTATACTTAAGGTTAGAATTGATGGAAATTTGTGATCATGGTTTTTAAAAAAAAAACAGCATTAATGCTTCAGCCAGTAACTTTGAGAGGAGAGAGGACTTAACTTCCTCTGTCTCCAAGCCCCTCCCACAACATCAGGTATCAGTCTACAATTCTAGTAAATCCTTTTTTTTTTTCCTTTTCTCCAACGTCAGATTATTTTGTTGTCTGTGTGGTGTATGTCCAGGAATGGGCAGTTTTTTCATCACTGATATTTATTTCTCCATAATTGCATTCATGTGTTCCGCCTGTTTGATCTTGAAAAATGATTTATGCTCTCTTTGGTTTTCCTTTGGGGGAAGCAACTCATTTCTACAAATTGTGTTGGGACCAGTAGGTGGGTTAGTCAAGAGGAGCCGGACTTTTTCACAGACAGGAAATAGTGATCATTTTACCAATTATGACAAAAGTGATTTTTCAAAAATGTACCTATACTGCAGCTATTAAGGGAAAGTCCATGACTCATCAAAGTCCTAAACACTTCTTGCATGGAAGAAAAATTGTATAAATCCTGTGGGTGATGTTATTTTCTTAATTGATTTGACAACTTCCATTTGCAACAGTTTGGACTCAAAATTCGAAGATTTAAAAAAGAAAAAAATGAAGTGAGCCCCCTTGTCTGTTGTAATACTATTGTCCTCTGTGTAAGGAGGGAGCTATGCAAGCTAATGCAGAGGTTTTTTTTGCAAATGATGTACTAAGAGACTGAACAACAATCTTTATCCTTCCAGAGTCATTTTGAAACACAATATTTCTTTTGTATTATTATGTGAATTTTATGGCAAGATGGTGGCAACCATATAAGTGTTGTTGCTTTTCTTTTCACAGGTAATTTATTGCCACAATTATGAAGCTTTTAAAATGCTACATTTGCTTTTAATCACATACACTTCTTCAAGGTGACAGCAGTGAAGTCCTACAATGGCCCATTCACAGATACATAAGCAAGGTTTTCGTTTCGTTTCGTTTCGTTTCGTTTCGTTTTCGGCCGCTTATCCGGGTCCAGGTCATGGGGGCAACAGTTTGAGCAGGGAGATCCACAAGTTCCTCTCCCCGGCCACTTCCACCAACACCTCCGGGGGGACACTAAGACGTTCCCAAGCCAGCTGAGAGATATAATCTCTCCAGCGTGTCCTTGATCTGCCCCGGGGTCTCCTCCCGGATGGGCATGCCCGAAAAACACCTCCCCAGGGAGACGTCCAGGAGGCATCCTGACCAGATGCCCGAACCACCTCAACTGGCTCCTCTCAACGCGGAGGAGCAGTGGCTCTACTCTGAGCCACTCCCGGATGTCCGAGCTCCTCACCCTATCTCTAAGGCTGAGCCCAGCCACCCTGCGACGGAAGCTCAATTCGTATTTGCGATCTCATTCTTTCAGTCATTACCCAGAAATCATGACCATAGGTGAGAGTTGGGACGTAGATTGACCTGTAAATTGAAATCTTTGCCTTCTGGCTCAGCACTCTCTTCACCACAACAGACCGCTTCAGCGTGCGCATCACTGCCGATGCTGCTCCAATCCATCTGTCAATCTCCCGCTCCATTTTCCCCTCACTCGTGAACAAGACCCCGAGATACTTGAACTCCTCCACTTGGGGAAGCGACTCTCCCCCAACCCGGAGTGGGCAATCCACCCTTTTCCGGCTGAGAACCATGGCCTCAGATTTAGAAGTGCTGATCCTCATCCCCGCTGCGCCACACTCGGCTGCAAACCGTCCCGGTGCGAGCTGGAGGTCATTGTTTGATGAGGCCAACAGGACCACGTCATCTGCAAATAGCAGAGGCGGAATCGGAGGCCACTGAACCCGACTCCCTCCACCGCTTGGCTGCGCCTAGAAATTCTGTCCATAAAAATTATGAACAGAACCGGTGACAAAGGGGAGCCTTGCCAGAGACAAACCTTGACTGGGAACGGGTCTGACTTACTGCCAGCAATGCAAACCAAGCTCTGGCTCCTACAATACAGAGATCGAATGGCCAAAAGGTCATCTACCCCATACTCCCAGAGCACCCTGCACAGGACACCTTGAGGGACACAGTCATAAGCCTTCTCCAGATTCACAAAACACATGTGGACTGGTTGGGGCAACTCCCATGCCCCCTCCAGTACCCTCGCGAGGGTATAGAGCTGGCCCAGTCTGGCCAGGACGAAAACCACATTGCTCCTCTTGAATCCGAGGTTCAACTAGCAGCCGGACTCTCCTCTCCAGCACCCTGGAGTAGACCATCCCAGGGAGGCTGAGGAGTGTGATCCCCCGGTAGTTGGAGCACACCCTCTGGTCCCCCTTCTTGAAAAGGGGAACCACCACACCAGTCTGCCATTCCAAAGGCACAGTCCCCCACAGTCCAGGACAGCCCTAAAACAGCCAGAGCCTTGAGGAGTTCGGGACGAATTTCATCCACCCTCGGGGCGCTGCCGCTACAGAGTTTTTTGACAGCCCCAGCGACCTCGACCCCAGTGATGAGAGAGCCCAGCCCAAAGTCTTTCGGCTCTGCCTCCTCCTCGGAATGCGTGTTGGTGGGATTGAGGAAATCATCGAAGTATTATTTCAACCGCCGAACTATAGACTCAGTTAAGGTCAGCAACACCCCTCCCACACTGAAGACCGTGTGGACGGGGTTCCGCTTTCCCCTCCTGAGCCACCGAACAGCTTGCCAGAATTTCTTCGGCACCGGCTGGAAGTCTTGTTCTATGGCCTCACTAAACTCCTCTCACGCCCGGGTTTTTGTCTCAGTGACCACCCAAGCGGCAAATCGCATTGCCTGCCGGTAGCTGTCTGCTGCCTCAGGAGTCCCAC
>KV751320.1:13339863-13357890 GCA_001698575.1 Mola mola | reverse complement strand
TTAATGCCTCAAGATCCGCTGATAGATCTAGTGGAACCAAATGGTCCTTGAGAGTGTCTGACAAGCCGTTCAGGAAAGCGTCTATTAGCGCAGGTTGATTCCAACCGCTATCAGCCGGAATGGTGCAAAATTCAATGGCGTAATCGATTACTGAGTGGATTCCTTGGCCCAAAGATACCAATGCTTTGGCTGCTTCTCTGCCCAGAAATGTCGACTGGAATGTTTGTATAAATATTTTAAGAAATTCTGGCAAGAAATAATACATGGCTGATCAGCGGCTTCACTCAGCCGTGGCCCAAGATCTGGCTCGACCAGTCTGATAGGAAATTATAAATGCGATCTTAGCTCGGTCTGAAGAAAAGGTGGAAGCGTTAAACTTGAAATGTAGCTCCTATTGGGAAATAAAGGGGCTGCAATCCCCAGACTCACCAGAAAAACATTCAGGGCTAGAAAGGTGGAGGGAATGCGAACGGACGGGAGAAACAGGAAACTCAGCCGCACTCAGATTCAAAGTCAATGTGTCAGAACGTGTTGGGGAACTTTATCATAAAGTGTTCAGATGCTGTAGCACCAACCCTGAATCACATAGGATGAAATCATAAAAGAAAATGTAAACCTTGTGCCTATAACAAAATAAATAAATAAAAATCATGGGCGAGCTGGTCATCAGTTTAAAAGGAAATACATCCACCTAAATAATGATTGGATAATTATTAGATGGTGCTTTAATGTTGTTTACACATTAGCACTGATGTAGCCACGTCTGTCCAACTGTATGTGAACAAAATACAGTAACTTAAATCACTAAAATCTAATGTTTCCAGGTGCATGATGAATTGTTTACATTTTAAATTGGGGAATGCGTAGAAAGCAGAAATCTTAAGTAATTCTAGCCATATTTTGCAATTCATTGGAACACTTTGCAGTTTGTGCCACAGTATTTCTGCTTAACTGCTATTAAAAAGCTGTCTGTTGATTCCCCTCACACACAGAACACAAAAATGTGTTGTGGTGATGTGATGAAATATTTAACACTGATTGACCTTAATCCCCTGCCTGCAATAGTTGATTGATGCCTATTCTATTGAAACAAACAATACAGTGTGAGCTTGTGTGTTAAATAGAGTATAACTTAACAAATTATATAATGATTGTATATGAATAAATAACATGCAGAGGCACTAAAGATACTGATACTTATACTGATTACAGATTTGTGAAATACCAAATTTGAATGAAAGTTGGTGCTTAATATCCAAGAAGTTATTTATCTATTACTAATTATTTGTTTATGATCATTAAAGGAGACATATTTGTGAAATGTTAAACTAGTACTAAAAATATGTTGATAATATGATTATTCATCCTCTAGCCAACCGTTATATGTTCAATATTAATGTGGCCCAGTTGAGAACTTTTCCTCGGGGATGTTACTGTTGGTCAACAATTAGACTCATACAGATTGCAGCAATGTAGCCTTCAACATTAATTTATAGTGACAGAATAAGGAGTTTAATCAAATAATTTCTAAGGTCTAGGCTGATGAAAATAAGTCATTACATGCAAATAAATCAAAGCACAATCTTTTTTCTGTTTGCATCCATTGGCTAATTATTCACAATTAAAGTGTGTAACTGTGGTGAATTATGCTCACAATTATGCTAACATTTGCCATTTATTTGTGTAGTTTAGCTTAACCGCCAAAGCTAACTCACTTCAAAATGCGTAACTTTTTCTTTGCATGTAAGCTGCCCCTGTTTCCATCTGTCAGGCTGCTTAATTTTATCACAATTTGGATAATGGAACACGTCTGCTGACACGTCTGTGTGCTGCATGCGCCAGACATGTTTGCTGAACACGACAATGGCAGCGAAAAAGTGTGTTTAGCATTGGCTATTGAAGGTTGACCTTACACACATAACCAACATAACCAACATTTCTGTTAATACAAATGGGTAATTAAATTAGGCAATACTCCATAAAATGGAATTTGAATTAAATAACATGAACAACTGTTGGTGCATTTTACTTCATGTGCAGACCTATTCATACACTTATTTTCCTTATCAAAGAGACACAGAAAATCACAATATAATATTGTCAAACTGGACATAAATTAAAACTTAAACCAACTCAATTACTCTGTTATTTGAAATGAACCCTTAATTCACAAAGATATTGTGCAGGAAAATATACTGGTAGATGTTATTATTCTCTGCTACCTATCTGTCGCTTAGCAGTGGCTCTCACTTATTATTAGGATGACTTTTTCTGTGTTTCAATTTAAATTTTTTTACAGTTTTTAAATATAAGATGCATATGCATTTATATATACGATTTACTGTACTTTTGTGGCCCCCTAAAAAGAGCCAAATCTTGCTTTAGCCTGAAACAGCTTGAATATTTGGGAGCTCCCCTGAGAGCCCCTGCAACCTATGATTACACATGGTGGGTGTAATAACATTATAAATGTTACATGGATCCCTGGAAAGCTTTAATACCAACCTTACTTAGGCACGCTGCCCTGCAGGAACTAAACTACCTATACTTTCTCTTCCATTAGAATGTACTACACAAAAGGCTTTACTGCAGATTATGTCAAAAAGGATCAGTACTCGTGTTTATTAGTCTACCATGCTGTGACTACTTTACTGTACCAGCCTCCCTAAGGGCTCCATTGTAGCACCTTTAATTATTCTGACCATTGTCCCTGATGGTTAATTCATGTGATCCCACCAGCAGAGTTGGAGGCTTCAGCAGCAAACATATAAGCTCTGGACTCCATGTGTAGGCCTCTATGATGCCTTAAAGCAGGATGTCACCATGAATTTAGTGTGATGAATCAATTCATAAATGGTGCTAACAAAAAGGTGGAGGACACAACAAAGCTGTCAGGTATGAAGAATTGTGTAGAAGCATTTTGCTTTGTTTTGCCCATTTGGCTACATGTCAGTAACCTTGGAGTTGGCAGTACGTAGACCCTGCCCATCAACTGAGAAGTCTTGGGGTGTTTAAAGTCCTAGAAAAACATGACATCAACAGGAATTTGGAATAATGTAAAGCAGGGCATGTTTTTTTTAATAATTCTTAGTAACAAATTTGTACAGCTGTGCCTCAGCATGTGACAAACTGAAAGATCACTGAGATACATTATCTACAAGTTAGAATGTAAAGGGGAGGCAATGGATTTACCAAGTATGGTAATAATGAAGTAAGACAGACTGGAGTGGTGTATGGAGAAATTAATCAACCTAATCATTACTGTGGCATGCTTAGCAGGTGGCAGTAAACAGCATAATTAGCAGCAGCATAGCAATGAGAAGACTAAGAGCTTCTCGTCTTAAGAAGGCCACATTGGTCCTGATTCAATTTGATATGTGTCTCATTCAAATATGTTATTCCAAGTTAAGCGAGTTATTTTCTTTATTTTTATATGTTTATTTATTTTGAATTAGAGTTCTATGTGGGTTGTCCCAGAACTGATGAAGTATGGGATTAATCCCATCTCAAATCATCTTGAATTTTGGAATAAAGACAATATAATCCCCCTGAGCCAGTGGGACATCATTTTGACCTCTACTTGTGTACAAACTGTTCCGCTTTTTTCAATGTAATCCCATTTCCCAGTAGGCCGAGGCAGATACTATAACAGCAGACAAATGAAACTCGTCCACTCTGTCTCATTAAACACAAATATGGACACTAAGAATAAAGCTTAGTCTATTCATCACTGACCTTTCTCAAGCTTTTGATCAAACTGACTCAAGCATCCTCTGGAACAAGTTGGTGTGAGTTGTTAATCTAATGTCTTCTGTTGATATGGAAATACAAAGACTGGCACAACATCATCAGCTTTGGGTGTATTTCCCTGTGCTGTGAAGTCTCTGTCTGAACGACAGTGTTGGAAATCTTCCATAAAATTAGGCTGAACCTTTTCGGATTTTGAAAGAAATGTGAAAACTTCTCTATTTGCGAGTGCTTGAGAGCTTTTACAGATTTCAAGTTGGAGTTTTGTGCTGGCAGGATATCGCTGTTGTGGTAAATACTGGGTTATATCATTTTCCCCTGTGTTGGAAGACTCGGCAGGAGTGGGACATATTGGAAGCGATACTTGTTCTTTTACCAGCTGGCCCTTCCAGAGCACCTCACCATTTGCTATCTGCTGACTTTTTAATCACAAATTAGTTTAATTGGATTGTCCTTGTATAAACAGATGCGTTGCTTTTGGCCTCTGTGTTGGCATTTCACAATCATGCTTCATGTGTTGGCAGGAATTTGTCCTCACAAGGCTGTTTAATGCAAATTCTAGAAGCAGTGCTGCTGTGCTTTCAGAATATAATGTGTGGAGGAGATTTATGCAGCACTTCTGTGGCAAATAACAGAAGTTTATGTTCATCATTTTCAAACATGATTTTTTTGTTGTTTCTATAAACCCATTAAAAGGACAATTGGCAGATGTGTCCAATGTTCTGCTCCTAATAACTGTGATGGTGTTTACAATTTGTGGCTTGGTTTAAATGATCTCCTAGCATCAGGTCTTCATAGACATAATGTTACTGGCTGGATAAACAGGTTTGATTTTTTTCTGGTTTGTAATTCCATAAGGTGAAAGGAAGAACAACAGAATACTGAGCAGAAACCAGCAACGACTATTAAGAGTAAACTGAAAATAATGGATCTTGATGTTGATCAGTCTTCTCAGGCATAACTTATAAATGACCTATACTTATATATATATAGTGCAAAACATACCACACACAAGTGCAATCAGCTAATAACAGTTTCTTTCGAAATCCTCTGTGGAATTCCACTCTGAAAGCATTTAGTATAAGCATCATCTAGTGTGTGCTTCTTGCACTTGCACATTAAAAAAATCTGGAAAATCTTTGCTCCCATTAGAAAAAAAAAACTAAATAAATAAATAGATTTTAAAGATATGTAGCCCAAAGGTCATATCGTACTGTGATCTTATGCTAAGTAGGAAGGATAGGTGTTTGCATGCATAAGACTGCAGGCATTTCCCTGTAAGAATAATATCTACATTATAACTCTTTGAGCAGGAGCGAGAATCTCCGAGGAGTCATTCTGCCATTTCAGGAGAAAGAGCAATGTTATTGCTGCCATGCCAAAGAGAGAATGAAGAGGGACTGACTCACTAATCCTAAAGTGGCTAAATGCATGCAAAATTCACTGTGCAGACTCACAAGGATGTACTGATAATCCTATAGAGCTCTGAAGGAGGGTTATAGTACTTAATAATCATTCTCAGCACTGTTTTCTTAGCGGTAAACTATAGACGTCTGATATAATGCTATAAAAAAAAAGGAGGGTACAATCTCCTACATTTTACACCAACACATGTCAGTGAATGTGTAGATTTCTGTTTTACTCCCGTGGGTTGAATGAACTAATCCTTCTCTGTTGTCAGTAGAAAACAAAATAATGCGAAGAGCAGCACAAACATTTCTTATGATTTAAAGCTTCCTACAAAACTCTTGTCAGCGCACAGCTCATTGTTATTACATTCTAGAGTCGTTAACATAGTAAAAAGTGAACTCACAATGGTTAATATTATTAAAGATTGTAGGTTTTCTGTCTTCTCATGCTGGGCTTACATTACAGGAGTTGGAAAAATCTGATGATTTTGAAATCGTGCTGCATAACACACATAATGGGAATAGATGTTCTTCTCTCTAATCTAAAACTTGATGTTACTGCAAGATTTGAAAACAATGGGGGATAAAATATTACTTGTCTTTTAACCTATGGGTACAATGAACACACCACATCTTGAGATCGCTGGGAAAATAGACACAAAAAAAAATATGTGAAGTGCAACAACTTGAGTGGTAGGCCTACTATGCACATAAAAGGTAATCCAAAATGTAAACTGTCACCAGCATTATGGTAGCTAACATGCTCCTCCAGCATGTATAGTAAACATGTTTGAAAATTAACGGGGCGGCGCTGATGACTCAGGAAGTTGATCGGTTTAGATCAGCCTCAAATCACAAACCCCAGATTGTCATGAGGGGAGAATTTGTCCAATTTTCCTGTAGTGTGAGCCCACTATTACTCACTCTTCTTTTAATTTTGTCTCACCACACGTAGATTTTAATTAAAAATCTCACACATGACAACTCAGTCGTAGTATCCACCTACAATAATTGCTCTAATTACAGAAACAGCACTGGTCAATGGCAAGATTAAGTGCCATCCCGATAAAATCCCATAATCCACCAGAAACAACTGCAATCAACTGTAATGTTAAGTGGATTACTTCTGAAGGAGCATTTCAGTCAACCAAGTATGTGCTTGTCTTCATTACAAGTGCTAGACTGGCGTCAAGGTCAAAGCGTGTCGTTGAGGATCCATTTTACTATATGGGCAAGGAATGTGGAAGAGGACTACGGACCCATGCTGCTGTTTGAGTTGCGCTATGTAATGAGCTTCCAGTGCTCCCCACAGATTTAATGTCATTATGGAAATACATTACCTGGACCACCCCGCCCCCCACACACACACACACACACACACACACACACACACACCATCATTCTCCTCTGTTAAGATTTGTGCATCCCCGTGCAGGTCATTAGAAATAGATTACAGGACATTTGCCTCTGAGAACACTGCTCCTGGCGACGTCTTTAGAGCTGGACTAATATGTATCACTGAAGGCATAGTCATTCCCATGTCTCATGTCCGTGATCTGTAGATTCTGAATGCTAGTGAGTAATACCTGGTTGGAGGTTGCAGTGCCAACATTGCTTTTGTGGTATAAAAATAGCATAAGCATCCAGCAACCACGGTCAATATCTCTCACACTGTCATCTAGTGTGCAATGGTACCATTTACTGAGCTATAAATTCTAAATATAGCTTTTGAAAAGATTTATATGAAAGATTTAGAAACTGCCAGGCTGGTTTACTCCACTATATTCCTTTCAGGTGATAACACAGAAGGGAGGTGGATTTCGGATTTTTGAAGAAGTAAAGGCGTAATGTGTGGTGTATTTGTCGTCAGTGAGGTGATTACCTGCCAAAAGGCTTCCTCAGGCTGGGGTGGTAATATGTCAGCAGACCTGGTGCCATGACATTTACAGGGCACCCACCACAGTAGTCCTCCTTAGCCCAATCCTGTGAAGTAGAAAATGACTTTGCCGTGTTTTGCGGCATAGTAGAAAACTAATGGTTCAACAAAATGTAATCCAATCTTCTTGTGGTGGAACAGCTCATGGAAAAATATAAAAATCTGACTGATTTGTGGCCTCACAAGCAACCCCTTCTGTTTATAAGCTATTAGCACTTCCTGTTTGTTTAGCATTTTAAAACCTACATCAAACTCTTGAGTGCTTTCACGAAAAAAAAATCACATAACTTGTTTCTCAGAAGGAGTTGATGACTCGCAATCCCCAACTCTATACTTTTTCTTTAATTAGGAGATGCGTGTTAGTGTGAACCTTTCACATTTTAATATTGAAAGAGGCCTTTGGTAACAGAAAAGATAATTATGTTTGAAAGTTTTGAGCGAACAAATCTGTTAATATAGGAAATATACCGAAAATTAATAGAGAACAAGTGATTAGTGTATAATTCAAAGTGATACCCAATGGGCTAAAAAATTAGACCAAATATTTATCTCAACACTGCAGCATCAATTTATCAGCTTTTTTCACTTCATTATGCTGTAATTGGCCGTTGTTTTATTCTATACTTATTGCATATTCCAAAAGGCCTTTCTATAAAGCTCTATTATGATGTCTCCCTTAACGTCCCTGCCTCAGGTTTCCTTAGGGCAACCTTCCATCTTTCTATTAAATAGGGAAGTGAAGAAAAAAGCTGTGAAATGACTAAAAGCTGATATCTGCACAACTCATGTACTTTTTCTGTCAACAATGTATTCTGTACATCTATGTAGCTTTTGAGCAGTTATTGTGTATGCATAATTTAAGCATAATGGATATCTACATGCAGTACCACACGTTCTTTCAGAAATTGCTCAGGTAGGAGCTTGCTTTGGCGGAAATCAGTTCTGTTCCTTCAGCGGGATTTCCACATCAACCATCATCATCTGGGGATTTATTTTAATATATACCATTTGTGTGCGCAGGTTGATGTGAAAACAGTGAGAAATTAAGGTCTTTTTTTTCCTTGCAAAGACTTTAAACTAGCAGCAGTGAATGGGGCTGGGTGGTAGGGTTACGAGACAGACTAATTAAGAAATACCCCCCCCCCCATTCTACAGGAAAAGTTCACAGAACCTCAATATATTGACTTTGATTAGGAAGCAGTGTTTTTGTCACTACAATTAACTAGTTTCCCCAAATCGCTAACTAATGACCAAATACCAGTCATGTCTGATAAATACTGGTCAAATGTGATGACTCAGTTTTATCAGTGAGTGACCACAAATTTTACTGAAATTTGGTTAAGTCCAAAAAAATAGAACTTGATTGACAATATTGGTTTTGCAATGTTTTCGAAATCCAAATGCCAAATGTTGACAAAAGCAGACCAAAGTTCATCTACCTCACCTGTCTACATGCTATTTTTACCTGCTAGGTGCAATCGAAATTACCCCAACTGGGGAGAAAACTGTCCAATCTGGCAACACTGCTAAGAAGCTGTATCAGAAATGACCCAGCACAAAGTAGTATCAAAAATTATTTTGTCACTTGCTTCATTTGATTACTTTTTGTATCCAAGTGGAGAAAAAAAATTGGCTGGATTTTGCTCACAGCCAATCACTGTAGCCATTATTCCATTTAGTGGCACATGTGATTGTGGTGGGGCAAAGTTAGAGGGAGTGTTTTTGACAAAATTAGCAGTTCACTGGTAGCATTTTCCACAACTGAGATGTTGAGGATTTATTGAAGTGCTTCATGGATATCTCTATCACTTTAAGAGTACTGGTAATGATATCGTAATTTTTAAACAATACTCGAAGCAAATCGCGGTTTTGTGTTGTATTTGCATGGATGGCCTATCCTAACATCCTAGAAAAGAAACTGCCAACTGTCTGTGATTTATTTAAAAAAACTATCAAGACACTCTGTAATCCCATGCTGGCATCCCACCATCCTATTTAAACAATGGTTTTGTTCACACAGAATTTTTGAGGACTTTAATTTTGGGTGTGGATTACAATGTAAAAATCTAGTCCGCATTTTACACATTTGATGGATGTGGATGGCTGAAATACTATTAGATTATCAAATCTCATTATTAGGCCAATTAATAGAAGAGTCAGATGGTAACTATTTGTAAATAGCTTTTGTTCTTATTGTGTACTTATTATCAGTTCAGTTCAGTTCAGTTCAGAATACTTTATTTATCCCCGGGGGAAATTGTTACTTTACAGGTGCTCCTTGTAAGCATAGAAGTGAAAAACAAAATATATATAAAAGGAGTATGTACATGAATAAAAAGAGTATATACAAGAGTATATACAGCATACAGTATACAGTAAGTTTTAAGTGTGAACCGTGTAAAATAAATAAAAGTGCAACAGAAAATAAATAGTGTAAGAGAACTATTGCTTATGTTGCTTAGAGAATTATGTATTACAGTTTGCTATAAATCTTTAAATAAATCAATCGGGTTCAGTTTTTCTGACTGAGATGTTGTTTTTGCAAAAAAAAAACAAAAAACATCAGATATCTGCCACTGAACTACTTACTTTCTGTTCATAGTGGATAAAAGATGGAGCCTCAGGTCCTACGTATTTGACCAAGCTGGAAAGCACTGTTTTTCTTCTCTCTCTACTCTGCAAACAGAAGGAAAAGCCTGTGCCAACATGTTACTTATATTAACCTTCCCCATCACTCACAACCAATGCCACGGGCAGTTTATGTATATTGCAGAAACAAACCCAAGCTCGTAGACACAAGAGGTAGCAGTCAATTTGAATTAGTAAAGCACGGTCAGCACATGCTCCTGGTCGTATTCACACGGTGTGTGATGTAGAGATCTGCTTAGGCCCGAGGTCCAACTGACCGAATAAAATATGCTGTCAGATGCTGCAAAATTATCTAGGATTCTTCATCTGAATGTCACTTTAACTTTGGCATCCAATCCTCAAAGCTGGTAATTTGCTAGAGGACCAAAGAAAAATCAATTTAAAATCACACCACATGTGCTAACCAAAACAGTCATTAAACTAAAAATGCAATTTAGCGAATGCAAAATAAAACAAAAAAACACGGCCAGTGTGTAATTGTTACCTTGATGTCTGATCTCACATGCAACACTGTTTCCTTCTGTGTAGGGATGATGTAGTAATTGGTGTTAATAATTTAGCAACCTGGGCAGCATGGCACAGCAGAGACATACTCAAGTGCTTTACAGGTAAAGGAAAAGTACTGGGATTAAATAAAATGTCACCAGTGTAGTAAAACAGGGAAAAGAAAGAGGATATAGCATGAGTGTGAGCATCTAGTTAGAATATTTGAAGAAGTTTGATCTTCAGCACACATGCATAGAGGTATGTCAAGCCTGGATGAATTCAGTCACAAACCTGATGCAGAAGGGGACTTTTTTTATCGACTTATTTGGTAATTGTGGAAAACTATATTGTCAGGTGCAGTATTTTGAATGACATTGCACATGCATGTGCTTGTTTACTGCAGGTAGTAAATTACCATTAACAATAAAACAAAAATTAAACCAAAAAACATTTCTCCAACCACAAAAGCTTGTCTTTGGTTTCAAGGCAAAGATTCAACACTTGAAATCTGTAAATAAACAAAAAGAACCCATTAAGGCCCCTGTTTACAAACATAACAGTTATTGAAACCTGTTGCACTCAAACTTGTCATCAAACACTTGAGTATGGTCTGCTTTTTTTATGGCACATGGGAATGAAGGCAATATCGATACAATGAGTGTACTGGCATTTTAGATATAATTATAACTCGCCTTTATAGTGGGAAAAAAACCCCCAAAAAAACATGCAATGTCTCTGCTCATTTCCTGTTTACAGGGGATCGTAATAAATAAATAACAACAGTAATTCAAACTGATGACCCATAGTATAGCTGTGTTCCAAGCAGAGAATATTGACATGTTTAGAGATAGATATAGATATGTAGAGATGCAGTATGTATGGTTCACTGTGTCTCCACGTTGATGACCCATTACCTCCTTGGAGCTCCAAAGAGAATCCTGCTGGCCAGCAATGAATCCAACCAAAGCAGCATTGCCACAGGGGCTAGTGGCATCGGAGGTAACAGACTGAATGGACAGTCAGTGGATGATCCCGCTACTGTTTCCCCAGAGACACCTTTCTCTTTCCAAAATGCCTGTTGAGAAACAAATATTGTTCACAGCGTCATCAACAATGGCAGTTGGTTAACATAGAACCAAATTAGTATTACGTCAGTAACGTCAGTAACGTCAGTTCAAGGGTCATCTCTTTCCATCCAGATACTCCTATGGAAACTGGCTTGTCATTTAGTGCAAAGTAGTTATCTTTCACTCAAGTTGCTGTGTTGCTGTACAGCTTTCTGGTCAATTATCTAGTTGCCCCAATCCTAAAATGGTGTCAAATTCACTTTCTTGAATTGCATGAAGTTGCTGTCAAGCCATTGAATTGTCGTCAGGTCAAAAGTAAGAAACAATACAATGTGCACCTTGGGATTAAAGTGAGCACATGAGGAACTCTGTTACAATGTAAAAAGATAAAACTTTACGAAGGCACTTTATGTCCCAAGGTGCATTAACATGATCAATACAGCACCCAAAATGCCATATAGATAAATAATGAAAGTGTATATTCTAAATTAGTTTGTGAGACTGTTAATAACCTGCTCTAACGTTTTAAAGGCTAAGTTCTCAGCTTTAAATTGAATAAAAAACATATAGTGTGTGTACCTACAGTATATATGTGCTGGCTACAAATGATGAGTAAAATGTTACAGTTGATTTGCAGTGGGTGAACAAAAGGATCAAAGGCAATGGAAAAAGTGAAGATTCCATCTGACAAAAACACTCAGACACACACACACACACACACACACACACACAAAACAAAACAAAACAGTACAGCTATTGTATTTCACTGCACAGTATAACAGGTTGTTTAGGGTGACAGCTACATCTTTCTTCTCGACAGTTCAGGGGTCTCTTTAGTCGAACTTCACATTTCATAATGTGTCAAACATTTTCCATCAGTGACTCAGAATTGCAGGTAGCTTAGCATCTGCACCATTTTACTAAAGAACCATGCTTTCGTGATATGTCCAGAATGTTTTTAGACACTTTCTTGCTAAGGAAGGCCTTCCCTGAAAAAGACACTGTGTACTTGGAAGCATATGTTGCTCCTGTATATATCATTCAGAATTAATGGTGCTTTCACAAATGTGCAGGTTACCAATGACATGTGCACTTATGTACCCCCACACCATAGCAGATACTGGCTTTAAGACAAGCCGAATGGTCCTGCTCTTCTTTAGCTGATGCAGTGTCCATAATTCAGAAAAATAATTCAAAACATTCATTCCTCAGACCACAGGACAGTTTTCCCCTTCATCTCTTAAAAGAGCTCAGGCCTGGAGAAAACCGCAGCACTTCTGGATCTGGTTTATAAAGTAAATGGTTTACTCTTTGCATGGTGCAGTTTCAACCTACATTTTCCCATTCTTTACTTCAGAAAGATTCAGCCACTCTTTTGTACACAATCGTGTTACAAACCTGTTCCCAGCTAGCAAGCCAGCAAGTGAATTAATTGTGCGATGTTCCGCCAGGTATTTTCTTTAAGCTTTTTACACCCTTTCCAGTCTTTTGCTGGATGCCAGTATCCCAACTTTTTGAAACATGTTACAAGATTAAAATTAAAATTCGAATTTAAAATTTCTATTTACATTTTAGACCAAGTTTCAAAATGCAGTTTTTGTTTGGAAACTTTGGGTACTGGCAATTACGAATGGCACGTACCTTTTAGACCAAGTTTCAAAATGCAGTTTTTGTTTGGAAACTTACTACTGGCACGTACTACTCACTTAGACATTACTCATGCGTAGACAGAGGCCCATGACCCACACGACCCACTGCCAGTTTGCCATTGGCAGATACCAAAGGACGCCCTCAGAGGTCTGCTGTCCCTGTCTGGACGGAGCAGTTTTTGTGGCATGAGAGGGACAAACACAATATCAGGTTGGTGGTTTTAATGTTGTGGCTGATCACTGTATAGTGGAGTATATGTGGTACTAAACAATCAAAACACATCAATCAATATAATCAATAGAATAAGTAAAATCTGAAAAAAGGGCCAAAATAATGTGACAGATTGTGTCGTACATTCAAAGATAGCATGAGACCCACAAATGGAAACCAAACGTCTCATAAAATAATAAGTATTTGGCTCTCACGAACAAGCTATTTGTAGCATGTTGGGTAAAATTTGCAGCCTCATTTATTAATCAGTGGCTCTGTTGTACCTGCAACTGAGGCTTTTGGGCAGTAAAAACATTTTTGAGTCTGCGTCAAATGGCACCTTACTTTGACATTTCTAATTCATGCATATATGTAAGACTTACTTGGATGTTACAAGATCAAAAAGATCAGCTATGTTTGAATAATTTCTACTAAGTATTGTGGATGTATATCCAGATACTTCTCTTTAAATATGCATAAACATGCTATAGATGTACATATACGTGGATATGCATTTTATTTAGTTTTAGTGTGTCCTTGTGTGTATATTTATTCTGTTTCTTTTCTTTATAATTGAGTTTGGGATTATAAAACTGATTATTACATATATGTACATATATGGTAATTTTGCTTCTTCTTATATGCTTTTTTTTTTACCTTAAATACTCAGTTGATTTGATTAAAGATCATTGAAAAAATTAATTCAGCTTTACACTTGTCTTGTCATAAGTTTGAGGACATTTTGCTGATGCAAAAGAGGAGCTAAACTTTTATTTACCAGAGTGACAGCAAGACGTAGTTATATTGCATTGTCCTCAAACCCTCCAAAGTATTGCCTCAAGAATAATGAAAGCACAACATTCTTGCACCATAAATAATTTGATGTAGCAAAAGCACTCCAAAAGTTTCTTTCAAATAGTTTCGTATGGGCCAAACCAATCCATTTTCTGCACACCACGTCTCAGACATCCTGCCAAAAAACACTGTCACGGAAGCTAATTGAGTGATCAACAAGCGGTATGATGGCATACCTTCATCCAATTCTAGACTTCAGGAGACGCTCTGGGGAGAAGGAGTAATACACAGTAAGTACATAGAGCAGCGTATTCCGGACAAAGTTAGCTCTGTACACACACTGTCAGTGAGGATTCTACAGTATTTAGGCATACATGAAATCTTCCTGTCTGATCTTTCATGAACTGTGAACCTCCTGTTGGAAATTAATGGCTCTGTCTGCAGTCTTCCAGTGAAAGTCGCGTGTGTGATCCTTCACTCAACGCTTACCACTACCTCTCTTGCCATTTTGCTTTGGAAATTAATGTTGCATGTTACATGCTTTCCCCCTTGCTGGATATATTGTGTACTGTCCATTAACTACCTCTTTTGTTCCCTTCTTTACAGGTGCACCAGGCCCTATCTGACAGGAAGTTAGATGGCAAGAAACCGTAGCTCCATTTGTCAGCCAGCTGGCTGAAAGGGCCAATGTTCTGTTGGCTTCTTTTGTTTGTGATCTGAGCTTTGTGCTTTGGTAGTCCTGTCTGTGTGTCATCGTTTCTGTTTATTACTTGAATTTTGGTTTAGTTGTGTTGTTTTACAGTAGAAGGTTTGTGCCTAGTTCCAATGGATGTATCAGCCTTTTGAGTCATGCTCCTTTTGATTGTCTTCTGATTTCTGGTTTGTACATGATGTACTTATTACAATTTGAAACCGTCTTTTGCTGCAACTTGACATGTGACCATGTCAGACCTCTTCGTGTGAGGATCTTTCGTGGTGTTTCGACATAGTGTTACGTCATCAAACGTCTCAGTCAGCCATACATCACTTCTACATTAAATCCTTTTGTGTCTCTCCCTGACACTGTAGGTTGTACTTTAAACAAGTGGATGTGCTGTGAGGGGCTGTGACAGAATGTCAGTACCTGATAAACTGGCCATGAAAACAGGCTCAAACTCCATAGATAATGCCGTTGCTGCAGGCGTTGCCTTGGCAAATTACTCATCACTGGGAAGAGTTTCTACACCAAGTGAAGAGACTTTGTGACGCTCAGGCTGAGGCAGACTTTAAATTGATAAATAGATCCTGAGAGTGACAATCTGGTGCTTCTGGGATTATCCCCGACTGCTGTGTTAATCATCCAAGCCAAGAATGCAAATTTAACTATTTATGCTGAAAATGCAAAACACTTCTGATTGCATATGCGATGTCACAAGTGTGTTTTGGTGAACTGCACAGCCCACTCAGCGTGTCAAACATGTTCTACAGGACAGAGATGTCTGCTGCCATCTGCTATCAAAGTGAGGCATTGTACTGTTGTTTATCCACGTACATTATCAGTCAGTCAAATGTGCATCAAATGACTCTTAAGCAACCTCCACCACACCTTTTACGTTTTCCCTCCTGCAAAAAGCAGCCGCCTTTATGAAATAAAAATGTTATCGTTTAAATATTTTTTCTCAAAGGATCATCTTTTTAAATAATAAACAATATAGAAATCATGAAAATCAACACATCTCAGTAATTTGAAAAACAATTCCATTGTGGAAAAAAGTTACCCCCCATTATACTCAATTAATAACGATTACTACAACCACAGGTAGAGGAATTTGACCAACTACTATTCAAGAGACTTTGGCCTGAGTTAGACGCTTACAGAGGACAGAAATTTGATTCAATAACAAATATTTTAACAAGTTGGAGCATTACCTGTATGCCTATTTACTCACTGAAAAAAAGTCAGTTGACTGTTGAATCAAGTACAGCCCTGATGATCTATAACTATAATAAGTTTAGAGTGAACCGGGTTACTTTTGTCACATTAAGAATTCATGTTTAATGGTTCCTGACACCAAAAGAAAGAAAAAACAAAACCTGAAATTACTAAAGAAAGATGAGGACAAATTTAAATACTAAAAGTGTGTAAATGAAATACAGAAATCAAATTCGAATGTCAGATGTCAAGAATCAACAGGATCAGACTCTCAGTGACAGTATGAGTATCTGCGACAAAACAACATTGTCATTAGAGAGTTTCGTGACATGCATAATTGTGCAGTAAAACAGTTGTCCAATCATTTTCAAAGCAAAACTACACAACTGCAGTAGTGAGGTTCCCCATTGAGGGATGCACAGTGGAAGGCTGAATTCAAATACTTGCCAAAAAGAAATGTAGAGATGGCATTCAACAACCGTAGGTACAAATATCGAGACTATATGTGTATTGCGTACTTATATGTATATGTATTATGGGATGAGTCAATCTGTCACGATATTAAAACTTTTTTAAAAGTTTTTTTAAGGATGAAATTTCTCATTGAAGTGAAAAGCTTGCAAAGCAGAGGCCTATTCAAACTTCTACTTTTGACTTGTTGGGGGAAGCAATATGCTTGTTGCATCTGATCTGCCGGAAGCTCACAAGAATAGGGAGAAAAAGCAAAAGAGGAAGCCTATCCAGCTACAGACAGCATGATGTCAGAGCACGACAGTATTAACGTAGAAAATGCCCCCGCCACTTTCAAAATGTTTGTGTGACAGCATTTTGGGTACCTAGAGGAAATTGTAAATGGCGACAGAGTGACAGACGAGACACAAACAATATGTAAGCACTGTAAGAAAACAATAACTTACTCAAGTGCTAACAAGAGCACTATTCAAAGACACCGACAGAACCACGACAGATCTGTACTGAAATCAACCTACAAAGCTGAAAGATGCGTTTGCACCTGAATTTCCGCAGACAAGTGCCAGACTAACAATGTTAACGAAATATATTTCAGTGTTGCTCAAATGAATTCATTTCCCAATGTAGAAAATCAGGGATTTCAGCGACTCTTCCATGCGTACTTCACAGTTGTTCACCGTTGTATGTTTATGTGATGCAAATTGGCATTAAAAATTATATAATAATGATGGTAATAATAATGTGGAATGCTGTGTCATTTTGAGTTTTACATCTGCAATGACAGGTGACTTCAGACCACAAAAGACTTCTTTGATACCAAATATTTTGTTCTGTCATTGCAGAAAAGGCACAAATGTAAATGGTATCATTAGAAACAACTGCACATGCTCAGTGCCTTGTGTTACAGCACAACTGATGAAACTGGGAGACTGTTAGAAAACTTTCAACTGTGCTACTCCTTGTAAAAATACCTATATTGTACAGTGACAGTCCAATGTACTGCAACTTAACAAAACGCATGCATAGACAACAGACAAAATCTAACTAGACACAACTTCATCAATTTGACAATACGCATGCTGCAGACATTCAAACCACGAGACATCATTGTTTGTAGGGGACACTATAAAGTTATACAACGCATGAGACAAGTTTGTTTTGTGACTATTTATGACTCTTACATTTTTAAAGCCAGCTACTTGTCAGAGGTGATAGAAAAATAAATATACTGCTTTCTATGTATTTTAATATCCCGATTTATGGTGTGTTATCATGGTTTTATTTGAATATACAGGCATATAAAAGGTCAAATGCAAAGTCAAGTTTCGCCTCAGATATCTGTAGCCGGCTGATATTCAACTCCCTCCATCACAAAAAGAATAAAAATCATTGTAAGTCATTTTAGAAAGACATCCCCTAAAACCATCCATACTGTGTCTGTTGTCATTTGTGTTATGCCAGTGAGGGTTTTAAAGCTCTGACATTTTGTTTTTAATTGATTATTATTTCTCTTCTTTTCTTCTTTCCTAGTGTTCTTTGTTATCTGGTCATTGAAAAAGAAATCGCAATCTAAATTAAACTTAATGATAATTTTATGGTGATTAAATAAACTTTTATATAAATTGTGTTTTTTAATTAATTGATAATTTGACTAGTTGTTTTTGAAAATTCCGGATTTTTACACAGAACAGATAG
>KV751320.1:13318345-13339758 GCA_001698575.1 Mola mola | reverse complement strand
GTATATCGCAATTGATTTCAATATTCCAAGCAAATATACGTTATTGTTTCATAGGTATGTGTTGTTTGTGTTTTCAGTAGCAATATGTTTAATTCTACTTCTGTGACAAATGAAATTGTTACGTTGAAGCAAAAATATTAGTTTTCGAACCAAGACGCCCCTTTTCCCGTATGCTCCCATGGTTGCATTAGCCAGGCATTGACAAAAAATGTGTCAATGAGTTATATGATTGGAGATAGATATCAACACTGTTATCTAATGGTCCGGGGTACAATACATTAATTTTACAAATTTATACAACATCACAAAACATAAAATCATTTGTATTGATTTTTTTGTACACTCACACCTATAAGATCTGATAACATAGAGGAGAAGTAGGGCCAGGAGTGAGAAAAAAATAAGGAGAGGGCAAAGATTTTTCATTATGAACTGCAAGAAAATAAAGTCAAACTTGAGTTCTTAAAGTCAACCTTCAGGCCATTGTTTTCCACATTTATGTAAGCTGAGAGAGTGAATAATAGACAAATGCAAGGTTATCGATGGTTACACCTGTGTGCAATTCAGAGGCGATATGTAGTATCACAACACGCAATAAGATAACTGATCAAGTTGTTTGATCCTTAAGGTGTGGAGCTCAGGCAGGTGCAGCACATGATTGAATTACATTTCAACATTGTTCTCGACATTTCAACTTTTTTGTGCATAATAGGAAAAAAATCTTTGTCCTCTCATTAATTTTTGTCTCATGCTCGACCCTAATCCTCTTCTGCAGTTTGATATCTTTAAGTTCACATGTGAAAAAGTATCATCTCTAATCATATATTATCAGTAACTTACTGGATAGAAACATAGAAAGAGAAAGATAAACCTAATGACCGATATTTGCATTTGATCAGACACCAGCGTGCGTCTTGGCAAGTCACCAGGACACAGATCCAATAAGTGTTTGCATGAGCACTAATGATTTTGTGTTCATTACAGTAGACCAATTTGATCTAAGGTCCATATGCATTTTGTTAATTAATTGTGTTGTTGTAAAGTGCAAAATGGAAAAGATTAATCAAACCAAATTTCATGTGCTAGCTCTTTTGCAGAGAGCGTTGTGATCTATAAGGAACATGAACCTAATGAATCATATGCTCTCTGCTGCAGGCTTTTCTATTCTGCACAACAGGTAAAGAGATGCTTATCTGAAAGTGATTTTCCCTCCCTTCAGCTGATGCCACTGCTGGTAAACATTTTCACATTGTACATGAAAGAAATACACCAGGTCTTCACATGTATTCAAATGACTGAAAATGACATCTTGTTTTGGTATTTTGACACAGTCTTATCGGGGGATTATTGAAATTCAGGACCCCATCTTGCCAGATTTGCAACATGGGACCATTTCATTTCCCGCTCATTTGAACAAATAACTCTAATCAAAAAAAAAAAATGGTGCTCATGCAGCCCACATGTCAGCATGAAAGAGGCCCTCAGGACTCACAAATTTATTTGCAATTTGCAAGAGAATATAGTGGCAGTGCAATCATTTGTGATCCAAGGCTGAGCATTGCTCACAAATTGCTCCAATGAAATGTCAAATTTGACAAGCATGCGGTAAAATTAAATGTTTCTTTTTATCAGCTGTGTCAAAGCTGAATGTCCGATGTCATAATACAGTATGTGCAGTAGTTTTCGAGTTTCAAATACAAAACGCCTGGTAAGTATAACCAATTAAATGATCAATTTCATAAGCACTTTTATGTTTACCTATAGTTGGGATATCAAAATTATTTGAAGCTATTAGAAGTGAAAATGAAGATCATTTTGTAATTTTTTTTTCTTTAAGTAGCATCATGACATTAGAACATTTGGGATTTGTAATTTGTCTGTTACTCACTGTCTGGTAGGTGATAATGAATTTGATCATATGGCCCACAGGCATGTTTTGGGTAGGAATTCTCTCTGGCTGGGCAGGGCTGGCTGGTAGTGGATCTTTGTTGTTGGGACAAACAACAGCATGCCATAAATCACATAACCTGGATGCTCTTTTCAGTTCCACTGGTCTCACTTGATACATCTTATGACACAGGACAAATGTACGCTTTATGTGACAGTAACAGAGCAGTGAAGGAAGACGAATTGCACACTTGAACGAATCCCTTTCTTGATCTGGTTGTTTTATCTTGACTCATTGACTAGCATTAATGGCCTAGCAGAGAAATCCCCATGACCCAGTAATGCTCTGGATGCTGCTGTGTTCCAGAGTACTAATCACCGCACTTACATCTATAAAGGCTCCATCGCCCTGATGTGAGAGCAGTCAAGTGACTTCATCAGTATCATTAGAGGTAGTGTACTTACACATGCAGGGAAGCCAGGCTGCTTCTGAGATCGCCCTGGCAAGCAGAGCGACATCTGGCCAAAAGCCAGGCTTTTAACGAATGAACTAGTGGAAGATGTGAGACATCATTTAAAAACTGTCAAGAGCCTCTCAGCAACCTCAAAATAATGCCCTTAATGCCAAACAAAATTCATGAGCCTGGAGCAGTGAAATTGAAAAACCGCAACATGATAAGTGGCTCCGAACTAATTTGACATGGTCACTTAGACGTTCGACTGACAGCACTGTACACATGATATAGAAGCTGTCAGATTTTGTCATATCCATAATCTTATTTGTTTTGACACCAAAACGGTCTAAGTTGACAACAGGAGAAGCTTTCTACTTCATTATTCATCAGGCAGATGCTAAATGAGACTTATTCTGGCATCTTTTTTTTTTTTCCAAGTCCTCTACTTTGGATTAATGACAGTATTATATTGTTCTCCTGACTTTTCCTGAAGCATAAGCATTAATGCAACATTTCATTTGTTAAATAATTTGCTTAATACCACAGGTATTTTAACAAATGGCCTGTAAAACTGATGATACGCCTATCACCATCAGATGCAATCTGTGTTAATAACTACATATTATTTTGCTAAACTAAGATGGTAGGATCCAGGGTTTCCCAGCATTGTACTGCAGTGAACATTGTTATTCACGTCAACTGTCAGTGGTTTTAACTATACCATATTGATGCAATATATCATCAGTGTTCTGTCAGCTTTTAACAGGAATGAAATAATCACGCAAACTCCCACATTTTACCAAATGAATGATAAAGCTTTGCAATTATTAGACCTTTAAGGATATTTTTCTCACTGTTACTTTTTTCCTTGTTCGTGATTGCAGCACTTCCTATTTATTTTACCTCAGTACCTTGTGACCTTAACAAATACTGCTTTTAGTCTTTTGAACCTTCTAATTAGCTTGGCTACATTTTAGAGTATTTGACTGTTCTATATTTAAACAATCGAGTTACCCGGCATCATTGTTTCGGAGGATTAAAACCTGTTCTCTCTCCTGGATTGATTAACAGCTTTTTTGATATTCAGACTAAAGCTTCACCTTGTATTACTCAACTGTTACATTACTTCACATCCTGAGCCCCTTTATCCTTCTGTGATGTTTATTAGACCAGGGATCATTGTACATTTGTCCAGAATTTTTCTAAGCAGACATATTGCTGGCTAATCTTTCATATATTTTACGTCGGCTATTGTTTGATAGTTTTACTTCATATGTCTGTAAAGTTAGTTTTTTTTTATTTTCATAATTCTGAAGTGACACAAAATCATGGGATATTCATAATGACTAGATAGATACTAGAAAATGTTATGAAGTTGTAAGGTTTTTGTTACTACAAATCTGATAGCTTAGTCGTTAGTCCTTATATAATAGAAAAACAAAAGTCCATTTCTCAGCAAGCAAACAAAAGTACTAGTTAGAAACCCAAAACAACAGTGCCTCTTAGTTGTAAAAGTGTATTCCAGCACACGGCTGTCAGTTCCAGGGAATGGCCAGCCTTGGAGCCAGCTCCTTTGATGGTGGTTCCACAGAGCTCGGAGGATGGAGAAAAATATGATTCTTTAGGTGAACAATGAATTTGGGACTTTTTGCTTGATGACATGAGTTGTCAGGCTAAAAGATGATCGCTTGCAGGATAAACTGCAGCAAGAAACATTACTGATATGAACATTTCTTTCGAATTTCAGGGCTACGGGCCTTTCAGCCACAACCCATTTATAGACTGATGTATTGCGATTGAAAAAATTGCCAGATTTACTTTTAGATTAACTGTTTTCATGATGTCAGTCAGTATTCTGAATTGTTTGAGTCGCAGTGTCCTTGCTTTATAGTTTGACCGGAGGATGAAAGGAGAAAGTCAAAAAAAAGATAAGTTTTATCCTTGGACCAGACTTGAAGGAGTGTGGCAAGTTCGCTCCAAATATTGCTGACACAATCCTCATATGCACAGTTCGAAGTACTCTCACTTGACAGTTCATCAGAAAGCACAGTTTGTCACAAAGCGTTCTGCATTACTCTCTCATGTTTAGAAAACGTCTGGAATTTCAACAGGGATATGTGGCTCAGGAGCAATCTGTGCAATTGCTGGTTCTTGACCACACTTTGACTTCTAAAGGCCAGTGCCTCTCCCACAATGACTTCCTTCTTCTTCTCTTCATCACCATCCTGTCTTTCTGAACTTAATGATCTCCTATTCAAAATATTGTGGCATTCTGATCCTCTCTCAGTAAGCTTTTCTGAATGGTCTTTTGAATGACATCGATCTCAATTTCCTGTGACCGACCTGTAGGTCACATCTGTGGTAGTCCTCACTAAGGGCCACTGGTTTCCATTATTTTCTCGCTATGAACTGTTCTTATAGGACACAGGCACTCTCAGTGCCTTTGACTTAAAGAAGGATGAAGAAAGGAAAACATGAAAAGGCACTCAAATCGAGAAACAACCACAAGCAGATGAGTCAGAGATGCATTTTCTGAATAACAGTTTATAAAGCCTGGTGAAAAGAAACTACGTGAGATATGGAAAAAGCTTCATGGCTGTATCTCTATCTTCTGTGAAAGTGCACCATCTCTTTCATCCTCAAGACCCAACTGAGCAGTGAATATGAAAAAAAAATCTGTTGTGAAGAAGGATACGAGTAACCTTCTGGCTGGTGTACGGCCAAGAAAATTTTAATGTGAAAAGAGAAGAAGTTTTCTGCATAACTCAGCATGTTTCGATCAGAATAATATAAAAACTCTTACAGCAGAACTTTAATCAGGCAGGTATTGATGGATTCTTCAAGGTCAATTCAAAACAATGAGGCTCGAGCAACAGAATGATGCCAAAAAGGAAAAACTTGCATCCACACTCAGAAATCTCTATAGGCATCAGAAAAAAAGGCAGCACAATTCACCATCCACTAAGTCTGAGATGGAGTCCTGTACCAACAGGAGGGTTACATCTAAGATCTTTGATTGGATTATTAACAAAGCCCTTTGATATTTATTGAAAATAAAGGCTTGATAGTAGCAGCAGACACTGAGAGATAGACAAGAGTCAAAGACAAGTAATCTCACATATTGTGCTCCAAAGGCACACAAGTGGACAGAGCTTTAAATTTAGAATGGACAAACTTGCACGTTCATCCTCTCCATATCGGTTCATAACCAATATGTCATATATTCAGGGCAAAACAACCTTCAAGAAGGCACCATATTAAAGCAAAAAATACAGTAAAATGTACTGTACAGTATATGCACTCAGTAGTTGGTTGGGTCTACTTTTGCATGAATTACTGCACCATTGAAGTGTGGCTTGAAGGCGATCAGCCTGTGGCGCTGCTGAGGTATTATGGAAGGCCAGGTTGCTTTGATAGCGGCCTTCAGCTCGTCTGCATTGTTGGGTCTGATCTCTCATCTTCCTCTTGACAATAGGTCAGGCAAGTTTGCTGGCTAGTCAAGCACAGTAATACCATGATCATTAAACCGGGTATTCATACTTTTGGCAGTGTGGGCAGGTGCCAAGTCTTGCTGGAAAATGAAATCAGCATCTCAATAAAGCTTGTCAGCAGAGGGAGGTATGAAGTGCTGTAAAAATATCTTGGTAGACAGCTGTGCTGACTTTGAGCTTGCTAAACCACAGTGGACCAACACCAGCGGGTGACATGGCCCCCCAAATCATCACTGACTGTGGAAACTTCACAATACACCTCAAGAGACTTGAATTCTGTGCCTCTCCACTCTTCCTCCAGACTCGGGGACCTTGATTTCTAAAAGAAATGCAAAATTTACTTTCATCTGAAAAGAGAACTTTGGACCACTGAGCAACAGTCCAGTCCTTTTTCTCCTTAGCCCAGGTAAGACGCTTCTGACGCTGTCTCTGGCTCAGGAGTTGCTTGACACAAATAATGCGACAGTTGTAGCTCATGTCCTGGATAGGTCTGTGTGAAGTGGCTCTTGAAGCACTGACTCCAGACGCAGTCCGCTCCTTGTGAATCTCCCCCAAATTCTTCACTGGGCTTTGCTTCACAATCTTCTCAAGGCTGCAATTATCCCTGTGTCTTGTGCATCGTTTTCTACCGCACCTTTTCCTTCCACTAGACTTTCCATTGATATGCTTGGATACAGCACTGTAAAAACCACCAGCTTCTTTAGCAATGACCTTTTGCGGCTTACCCTCCTTGTGGAGGGTGTCAATGACTGTCTTCTGGACAACTGTCTAGTCAGCAGTCTTCCCTGTGATTGTGTAGCCTATTGAACTGGACCAAGAGACCATTTAACGGCTCAGGAAACCTTTTTGGGTGTTTTGAGTTAATTAGCTGATTACCTGATTAGAGTGTGACACAATGAGTCTACAATATTGAACCTTTTTCACAATATTCTAATTTTCTTTGGGTTTTCATTAGCTGTGAGCCATAATCATCAAAATTACAAGAAATAAAAGCTTGAAATATATCACTCTGTGTGTAATGAATCTATATAATATAATAGTTTCACTTTTTGAATTGAATTACTGAAATAAAAATTGAATTCGATGATATTCTAATTTATAGACTAGGTCTGCCTTCTGCTATCGAGGAGGATGAGAGGATGCTCTGAAGAGATGGCCACAGACAATGTACACAAGCATACATAGGCTACCTCACGGATTCCATTGTTTCAACCTGTCAAACAATAAACAATAAGAAAAGCCTGAGGCATATCAGTATTTTCAGAGGTCGATCAGGCTTTGGAAAGGAGTCAAGCGAGACACAATCTTGTCTTCCCTAAACCAAACAGAGCCTATTGTCATAAGGTTATTATCTTTATTTTTTCTTTTATTGTCAAATTCAGGTATAGATGTACAAATGGCTCAGCACTTGTGTTGCAGCCACAGAGCTGAAATACTGAGGAAAGTAAAACATTCTGATAGGATAGGATAGGATAGGGTTAGTGTTGCAAAAGTTTTTCTTTTAATTTTCAATAAGCTTACACAGTGTCTTTGAGGATCAAGTTTACGTTCCTCAGCCACTTTATTTGGGGTGCAAGCCATACATTTAGCACTCTCTGGTCATTAGTAAAACCAGGAACAGCACAACATTCAGTTATATCTGTAAAATATGTTGCTAAATCAAAAGCAAATTCCACCTGTTGTCTACCAGCTACCATGGTTGGCTACTGAGTGTCATGGTTATGAATTTTGTTATAATTTTACCTTATTTGAGTTTATTCTTATTAAGCTTTGGTGGTGTGAAGTATTACTTATTTTATTGTAGTTTTGAGTTATTTTCTGTATATGTCAGAATCATTTTGTGTTAAAGTAATTTCTCGCATTTGTTGAATTCCTGGTTTATTTCGTGTTTCTGTTTTAGTTTTTTCTGATATCTTTTCTAGTTATCCCTCCTGGGTTTCCAGTGTTTTTCTTGAGCTCCTCGTTTTCACCTGTTTGTTACCTGTGCTTGTTTATAGGGTTTTCTATTTTGTTTACATATTTCTTTTGCTTCTTGTGTCCTCTCTTGATTTGCTTTGCCCTTGTAATTGCCTTGATGCTGTTCACCTGTGTCTCACTGTCTGCTCCAACATCCAATTTTTTGCTTTGGTGGCAGGTTAGTTAGGTTTTACAGCAGATTCAGTGTACAGAGTTTTCATGTTGTTTTACATAGAACTCAACACAACACATTAACAGCACTGTGCTTGAGTAATAATCCCACAAGGCATGGGCTGCTGTTTATGGGGTTATAAAACAGTTTTGACCCAAAGAAATTGCCGACTTTGACATCAGTTCAACTTTTATGGTTTATCTGATCTTAAATGATCAGATGTCTGTCATTGTCTGTCCACACAAATGAATGAAATTTTGCTTGTGCTTTCTTCATAGCAAAGGTTAGAGGATATATGTATTAAATTACTGTAAATATTTGAAAACTTTACTGTTTCAGTCACTTCTGAGTGGCAACTTCTGACATTAAAAAAAAATAAAAGGTAAAAATACATAACACGCTTTCAACTTGTGAGAGCTGAGTTTGATTCATCAGTTATCACAGCATACATATGCACTCACAGCTACTCTCCAAATAGGTGACATAGAATACTGCATATACAAAAACCAAACTGTCAGGTAGTGCAAGTATCAGTTGGAATCTATAAAGGAGGAAAAAAGACTGTGAGCTGCATGCAGGCACAGAAAGTCCCAATACATTTATAGTGGAATAGCTCCAAAGTCTGCATAAGATTAATTGTGTGTATAATAAAATTTGCCCTGTGCATTTATCTTGAGTTTGCAGGAACCGTATGACTCCTTTGCCTGTGCCCTGGTCAAGGACGATGGCTGGAAAATTAACCTAAAATTCAAGTTTTGGTGGTGGTGAGCACACAAGCATGGGAGAGCATGCAATCCACACAGAAAGGTCTTTCACCAATTGTATAGCATATAGAGCAGCTTATTTGGCACTGCATCATAATTCATCCACTACAAAACAGTTTCCAAGTTTCCTCAAAAAATGATATGATTCACAAAGTGCAAATTGAGAAATTTCACTTTATTATACAATTACTTACCCTTTTAATAAAAAGCCACAGGTAAGGCTTGTGCAAAGAAGCACAGCATGAATTACTTGTGTTTATTTCGATGGCCTTGTTTGCTTATGCTGACAGAGAGATTCTTAATTGTATTAATTAATTGTGTATCTTGAGGGTGGATTGTTATCCATTCTTGATAAGGGATTTTTGTGATTGTTCCTACTTTAACTCTTTAATAATAGAGGTTTTTTTTCTCTCTTATTAAACAGAACTGATAGAAAAACATGGAATAGTCTCTCATAATGGCAGTGCAGAAATATCCAAAACCTGCACAAGGTCCTTTGGAAACAGCATCAAACAGATGAGGTTTTATGTTTTTACTATAAAAACACAGGACAGTTACCAGATTTAAAAGATCCTTGAAAATCTAAAAGTGTATGAGTTGAAATTACGATAGATTACATATTTGCTTTTAAGAGTAGGCTTAAAACGTTCCTTTTTCATAAAGCGTATAGTTAGGGCTGTCCTGCCTAGCCCTTAGTTATGCTGCTATAGTCTTAGGTTGCCAGGGGAACACTGCATCATACACTGATACAAACTGTTAGATCTCTGCGTCATCAAAGTGGTTGACTACTGTTGATTTTTAGAATTTATTGGTTTTTCTATTTATTTATTGGTGAATTTAGTAGGGCCCTTCTGACCGTTCCAAATGTGAGACTTAAATTAAAAGGTAACCATGTTTAAGCCACCAGGCCCCCTTTGGCTTTGGAACAAACTGTGTTTTTTAAATGTGCCACTTAAAGCTATAGTTGTAGTAGTAGTGGGGGTGGTGGTGGTTATGTTATCCATTTATTGTAGGAATATATTCTTACTATTGATGCCATCAATAATACTCTCTACAAAATCTCACACTGATTGCACAACTTGGTCATAATTACATGATATCTAAGTTTTGGGACCTTGTTAAAAGAATGTTTTAATATTGTCTATGTGTTCATGTTAACAGCCTTTTTTTTTTTGGAGGAGGGGGCAATAAACGACAAACAGTGTAAGTACTGACCTGATTTTCGATTATTGTCACAGTACCAATGCCAAGAGCTTTAGAGGAGAGTATTGATATTTTCCAATGATCTATTATAGTTGATAAAGCAATGTGCCTGCTCAGAGTGTCGAGCAGTAAATAACATAAATCAAAATGAAATATTAATGTACTTGATGTAAGTGAATGTAATACAGTTACTAATCACTAACTAGTGGTTAGAAAGGGGAAACATTTACACATATTTTCATTTAAAGCTGTTGTTGCCTGTATCTTTCACCGTCTTTTGAAATGTTGTCCAGATAATGGAAAGAACATTATGTCAAATTTGAACATCATCACGAGTAGGCTGAGTCTGTCCAATCATCAAGACAGGCTCCATTTAATGAACAAGAATTACATACAGCACTTGATATCTAGCAAAATGTTCCTTAGAAAATCAGAAGGAAAGCATTGACAGCACTGTAAAGCTTGACCGATTACCATCAAACGTTAACCCTAAGGAAAGATCTCTCCTTAAAGCTAGGATATCTTCTTTATTTTTGGTTTCAATGGGCAAAAAATCCAAAGGAAACTTTGAGAATATTATTAAAATCCATTCTCGACACTACGTTTGGCCAATCACGGTTCATTTTACGGGTCATGTTCTACTAAGGTCGTTGTTGATGCACATAGGTGGTGAAAGGCCGATACAAGGGTGGACATCCCAGCAGGAAAACTGCATACTCCACAAAAAAGACCATCGCGCCAAAATAACTGTACATGAACTAGTGGTGGGCAGGTCGATCTAAAACATCGATAGTATCGAAACCAATACTTGCTTGATGAGATCAATACTTAAGTCTCAGTTTCTCGTCTTTATGTTCAGTACACAACTCCCGTTTCATCATAGTGGTTGTGCAAACATCGCTCCTCCCCTGCTATGCTGTGAGTTTAGCAACGCACTGCTGGCTGAGAGGAAGAGGAGCTGCAGACAAAAATACTGCAAGCTGCGATATTTGCAGGCGACAAATACGCTACTGTGGCAACGCCACAAATTTATATGAACACATAAAAACACGCACAAAAGAGAACTCCGAGCTGCAAACTAAACTGAGGGAGGAGGAGGGGGGAACCAGAACCAGACCCCCGGCACTGGGGGGTCACTGACAGAGGCCTTTCACCATGGTCAAGAATATTCAGGTAGTTGATTTATAGAAAAAAAAAAAGTAAGATTCCGTTGTCTCCAGCATTAATTAATGTTATTTTTCAGTGTAATTGGTCATCATAGTTGTAATTTTAGCAGACTGTTTAAATATAGACTATTCAGACAGTCACTTAATATATTCAGCCAGTTGAAATAAATCTAAATGAATTATTTTATCTGAGCTAAAAAATATATACTATTCCTATATAAAAATATAGGCCTCAAACCTGAAATATGAATAAGCTTGAATATAATAACCATTTTGTGTTAACTGTCAAAGGAACATTATTATTCCTATATTTAGGCTACATACAGACAGACTTAATTATTTTATTATTTTACCAAAGTGATTCCACATGAGTTATGGATATCACTCTGAGCCTTGCTGAAATGATTGTAAAGGACATACAACCTCTCTCTGTGGTTGAAGATGAGGGTTTAGGAATTTTTTTTAAAGACATGATCATCGCAACAAGCCTCCCAGTAGGAAATATTTAATGGGAGAGAAAATACCAGCACTGTATGAAGACTGTCGTTAGAAAGTGAAAAAAAAATCTCTGGCTGTTGTGAACAATTCTGTACTCACAATGGATATGTGGACATCAGGAGCCACAGAGGCTTATTTAACTGGCTCATGCCATACGATATTGATGAGAACTGGCAAATGCAAGCATATGTCCTAGAAACCAGTAGTTTTTCAGGAAAGAAAGCTAAAAAGAATCACTGATGAATGGGGCGTAACTGCCAAGGTTCAGGCTGCAATCACAGATAATGGTGCTAAAAAGGTTGCTGCTGTGCAAAAAGCAAGTTGGGCACATTATCCATGTTTTGAACACACCTTAAATTTAGTTATAAAAGATTCCATTAAGGAGACGCAGAGCTCTTGTAGCCTTCTTTCACCACAGCACAAACGCAACAGAAAAGCTCAAAGATATTGAGAAACAACTGAAGTTTCCAGAACACAAACTGATACAATCATTTGAAATAAGGTGTAACTCGGTGTTCTACATGTTCACCAGACTACTAGAACAAAATGATCCTGAAAATTCACATTTTCAATTTTCCTTCAAATTTGCCTATTGATGATGCGTTCACTTCATAGATTATGACGCATTGCTCTCCCCTACATGAAAGTAGATAAGCTGCTTTTCTAAATAAAAAAGTATCGGAGCAGTATCAAATTTTGCAGTATTGCACACCCCTACCATGAACCCTGAAGGGCTCCGTAAATGCCAACAAGGGTGTGGTGGAGCTACAGAGTGGAAACGGGGATGGGAGAGCGAGTGTAGCTGCTTCCATAGAGTCTCATGTTTGATTCCCAGAGGTTACAAACCCCAGCTTTAACATAATGTGATATTGCCCAGCTAAAACATTTGTCAGAAAGGTTTCAGACGGCACTAAAATATATTACATTGCTTAATATATTTTTAAAAGGGTGAACACTTACTGTAATGCTCATCAGGAGTGGCTGAAAATATACAGGGATATGTCTGTAACCCCAGTCAGATAAAAATCTAATTGCAATAGTTATCCTCATGACCATTTCAGCTCTATTATTAATCCCCAAATTAAGCCTCATTAGCTTCTTTCACAGCGCAGACACTGGCCTCGACTCCTGGCTCACAGTGTAGGTTGACATGTCAATGCTAATGCACTGCTCACTTGCTTTTCTGCCAGTCTCAAACAAGGCTGTGGGCTAAAACAGTGAGTGGCAGCTGTAATAGTTTCCTCACTGCTGCCCAAACCTGCTGTCCTTACTGCAGCTCCTCCTCCTGAGAAGATGGCAACATCAGATATGGTGTTGCTTGGCTGCCTGTCAACTTCAGTTTGAGATAAAGTTGCCTTTGAGCAAGGTACCTATTAAACAATAAATATCCCTATAAACACCCACAGGGACACAGACATGCTCTCACAGCTAGGCAGTTAGGCAGTGTTGGAAACTTCCCATATTTGATACAGAAAAACCAAAAATTTTAATTTGGTAACTGCAGAGCTGTCTATAACCATTGCTGAATGTTAAACAGTGGGCCTAATTTTGTTATACTCCAGTTCCATGCTATGAAAGCTTTATTGTTAATTTCTTATTATGCGGTCTCAAAATGAATATACATGGTAACCTATTCACAGACTAAAACCTGCCCATACTTCTGCTACTCTTTCAAAAGCCTAAATGTATAGCAAATGCATATGCAGGGAAACCAAACAGATCATAAATCACTGAGGTGAGTAAGAGAAGTGGTAACAAGAAAAAGGTGAAAAAAACTGACAGGATTCATTTAAAAGATGGATGGAAGGATGAATGAGGAGATAAATTCGGGAAGCCAAGAACAGGACAAACGTGACATATGAAAAATCCTTTACTCAACCATCCATATACCCATTCGTTGATTGAAAAGCAAGTGACAAGTGAATTAATGAGTAATGTTCAAAAAAACCACACATAAGAGTGCATGGATACTGTAACACTACTGTTGTTCAGGGAAGGTCAGGAATCATTATCATCGCTCTCTCTCTCTCTCTCTCTCTCTCTCTCTATCTCTCTATCTCTCTCTCTGTGAGGCTTGCTTATTCCCTCCCCCACTCTCTAGAAATCTTCTCAGGTTAGCCCACTTCCAAAAAAATTTAAACGAAACACGTTGCATAGATGAGTTCAAGCAGCAATCCTCTATTTAATTTATCCCTGACTCCTTTAGGGAGAGGTGACGTCTCGTACCGTCAGGCCTGTCTTTGGCTTTTGAAAGTGCCTGTCTGTCTCCCAGCACTGATTTAAGGCCAAAGTGTGGAACTGTGGCATCCAAGCCAGAACAATCCATGTTGCATAATTCAACACTGCTCTGAAACCTGTTTCATTAAGCATCCTGGCCATGGTCCATGGCTCCAAGCATGAGACTTTCCTGTGACAGATCTGTTGCCAGCTTAGTACAAACCTGAACAAACCCAGACAAAGCCACAGTTGGTCCATTCCAAAGCTGGCAAAAACTGGCCAGCGCCCTTGCCTTTGCATCAACCAGCACTGATTCCCGTGTCCTACATGGCAAGAGCCAAACTGCAAACATGAAATCGAACAACCACAGGTAACATGTTTGCTCTGTTGACAGGAGGCTTGAATGCAGAGTTCTCTTTTCCAACCAAGAAAAAAATAACATAGATCAACACCAAAATCTAACAGGTTCTTTCTTAGCCTACTCCCCATCCTCCCGCCAACTTGCTAACAAACCAACCAACCAACTAACCGATTAAAACATAACCTCTCTGATGAATTTCCTGTATTGAAAGCATCTCATGGGTATGCATGTATGTAAATGACTAATCGAGAGATAAATGACAAAACTACTCGAAGGATTGACATGAAAGCTTTACCAGTGTTGGGCCTTTACCCAACTTAGATCCCATTAACATTTGGGGGTGAGCAGGATCAGGATCTGGATGCAGGAATCTAGATGGAGCATTTTTTGATAATGTTTTGGCCTTAAAGTTCACAAATGTTCGAAGTTCAAGAGTATAAAAAAAATGAATGTTAAATGGATCAAAGGCTCCTATTATTCCTACAAAATCCTGAAATTGTGATTATATATTTTTAATATTTCTAGATTATATAAATTTTGTTTTCGGTGAATAAAGTTCACTAACAGAACTACCACATGTATCATCGCACATCCAGTGTTTTGTGGGTCAAGGAGTGTATATATCACAGTAACGTTTTGCTGAGAGCATTTTTTGCAGGGTGAATGGGAATTGCTCAGCCATGGTGGACGTTTGCGATCTTGGACATTATGTCTCCTGCACTGAAGAGCACTGTGACCACCACAAAACAGTGAGCAGCCACAGGATCTCCTACTGTAAATACAAAAGACAAAGTGTTTTCTTCAGAGTTGGTTTAATTTGATTATGCCGCTGTGTCTGTTACTCAGACGGTCATGTTTTTTAATTAGAGATCCCTGTTCTACTAGTTTAGTCTCTGAGCAACATCGTAGAAAGTACTCAATAAACTTAACGTTGGTTTTGCAATGGTAATAATGAAGGCTGTGATAATACACTCAGCTTTCGAGTCATGATGATAATAAGGTTTATTCATTTAGCCCATTTAAAAAAAAAAATACAGCTACAAAGTACTTGTGGTTGAAATAATGTCAATTAATATTTCAACATTGAAAAAACAAACAACTTATATGTGAAAATGTTAACAAAATTCCCATAAATCAACGTTGAAATATTAAACGATCTGTAATCATCATGTAATGTCCTCAGCTTTCAAATTATTCTCCATCATTTAAACACGATTTTATCATTTTGCTAATAAAAATACTCTGAATTTAAATATTTGTTTGTAAAACGTTGAAAACAACGTTGAATTGCTTTGCAAAATCCAAATCAAATTCATCAGTGAATCAACCTTCATCGCTGACGTCGGTTTCTAAACCTTGAAAAGCTGGCTAGGGTGCGGGCCTTAACCAATCATGGCGGAGCTGATTTTAGTGGAGAGCTGTGGTGGTTCTGTAGGTGTCTTTGCATTTTACGTAGTGCTCATGTTAGCCACGGTGTGAGTCAGTGTTTTCTTACACATACCGTTACACATACGGCTTACTATTTTCACCGGGTACCCAAAATGCTGCCACAAAAACGATTTGAAAGTGCCGCCACTTTTAAATCCTTTGTGTGTTGCAGCATGTTGGGTACCCGGTAGCTCTCAGTTAACGTGTTGGTCTAAACTCTTGCTCGGGATCAAAATCCAATCCAGGCAATCCCTCAGCCTGCGGTCTGCCCTCAGAATAAACTTTCAGCCAAAATGATTGCCATGCCCCAGAGCCAAAAAAGATTTAGGAAAAGCAAAGATTTATCTGCATGGATGCAGAGCTGCTCATGTGTGACCGACATAGTAAGAGAGGAGGATAGTTGCCTCCCGCCTCAGTGAGATTTTCATTTAGCGAGTTGACAGAGAGGAGGAGATGTGCTCTGACTTGCCAAATGAGGGGGGCAGGTGACAATCACAGCTCTGCACAAGTAGGTGTTGGTGGCGGTCGTCACCCGGGCCCACTCAGCATCCTGTTGAAACATATAAACAGATGTACAGCTTTATTTGATAAGCAGGTAGCTCAGATTTGCCAGCATGTGACATCTTCTTTTTGAGGTGAACCTGTTGAAGCCTTCCTATACTGATTTTGGGTGCAATTTGCTTCAAATCCAAGATTTAACTTTAAAGGAATCACCATATCATCTAGCAGCTGAAGCCATATTGTTTTCTAACTGGATTTAACTATTAACTTTTTGGACCTGAAACCTACATAATTGCACAGCATTAATGTACTTTTTCTTATGCATGGATAGCTTCAAACAGATATATTTCTGTTGAATTTTGTATTTTTATAGATGTCAGTTCTCACAGTCAAAATCTTCCAGGAGATAATCTAATAATTCATCTTCATTCAAAATTTGGTGGTGTGAAATTGCCACGGTGAGATGGGCTTTTAAAGGTTTTTCAGTCACAGTCTTACAGTTGCAGAGCTTTTTTGTGCTAACTCCTTCACTCTGGCACATCTCCACTAAACTTCAGTCTCTGGTGATAATTAAAACTCACCCAGCACAGAAAGTCACTGTGCAACACACAGAGAGATCTTCTGTCATGTCAGACTGTAAAACAGACGGACAATTCTGGGTGCTGAAAATGAGAAATTACATTTTTCACATTATTAACTCTACAGATCTTTAATTATATATTCCAAAGTCAAGGCCTTCTTTAATAAGGACATCATAACTTCCGGCATAACTATAACGACCCCAGCAGCTCTTTTAGCTCAGCTCTTTTGTCAAAGCTGATAATTGAGGGCGTCCCAGCTCGTTGAGTATGGACAAGCTTACTTCAGGGTTTCAGGGAAGCCTTCAGGAAAATTAGGATTTTGTAATGTATTTTTCGGTTTGTTAGGGCACCATTGCCTCTGGTGTGAAGCCGATGACACTGACTGGGGGCTTTTCCCTGGCTTCAGCTTAGGGAAACGACAATGTTTAAGTTGCTTGTGGCCGTGTGTGTGTGTGTGAGTGTAGACTTGCTTATTGGCAAATTCTCTCTTTTAATAAGCAGCAACTACTGAATTCAACAAGTTTCAGTTGATGAAGTATTATATCTTTTAAAGTACAGTTCTTTACTACTTTACCATCCAGAAATGTAAAATTTAATGTTCAATCTATCAATGAGAAAACACCTGAACAACAGAGGTAAACAATAAATTGAGGTTAATCACCAGACTTTAGGGTGCCCTCCTTGGGCTCTGAGCTCTGGATAAGGAAGACAGTCAGGCGGAACAGATAAGTGTCGTCGCAGGAGACAACCCGTTTCCCCACCGAGGAAGCTGTCATCTCTGTGTCTGCCTCATTAATCCCAGAGGGAGCTGTTACTGTACTCTACCTGCCATATGGCCTTCACGGCAGAGCCCAGCTGGACATTCTTCCACTCAGTACCTCTGCCAGACACTCTGAAAGCTTTTGGGTGCCTCCCTGTGGAGAGACAGATATTACACCTCAAGGTGGGCTTAAACATCAATATGGGGGTAGAAACTTAAAGGGTCTCTTCGCCCAGTTTACAAAAAAAGAACCCCCTTGTTGATGTCTTGCCAGCCATCCAAATAATTCAATTATATATAAATGTCCTGTATTTCTATAGCGATCCACTAGTCATTTTTGGACCACTTAAAGCACTTGTATTTATTTATTTATCTATTTTTATACTAGAGGTTTTGCATTCACTGATGGCACAGCATCAGGAGCATTTTGGGGTTCAGTGTCTTGCTCAAGGAGCAAGACATGTTAACTGCAGGAACCTTCTGACGACATGACAAACTCTCTACCATCCGAGCCAAAGCTACATAGGTTTTATTCAGGAGCCTCGGAGAGAAGTTGAATGTTAGTTTGACTGTAAAGACTAAAGAAAAGTACAGCTGGACCTAAAGTATGTTTAAAACAGCAGTAGAGGGGTAAAGGTTAGAGATGCTCAGTTAGTGCTTAGTTGATGCTCTGGCCCCACCATGCTTGAAGTGCTATCCACAGTTTGTTCAAGAAAGAGATAAAAAAAAATAAATTAATTTAAAAAAAAATGAATAAAATGCAGCAAAAAAAAAAAACATAAAGAAAAGTGCTCATACAAACACTAATCAACAAGTATTGTACACATTTTCTGGCCTTCAGCAATGTTACACTCATTATAGCTGCAAGCAGAGAAAAGCTTCAAATGGCTTTTGTGAAGAGGGAGCAGAGAAAATAGTAATATCCGATATGAAGTGAGACAGCCTCAATCGATGATGGGCTGACTACAAAGAATGCCATTGTGCTTGTTTAAACACTGACTGAGATGGATGCAGATGGTTTTGAAGTGCAAGAGTTGCGGTTTTATTTGTGGGGAGATGAATTGTGGACTCAAGGTTTTTTGTTTGTTTTTTTTTTGATGGTTTAGTTTTCTAAGAAAAAGCACTGAAGTTGGAGAAAGAACATGAGCCGCGTACCTTTATTTTAAGCTCCTGAGCGGACCCTGGAGTGTTATCCAGCAGTGGCTGTAGCCCTCCAGCTGCTGCGGCATACACGAGAAAGAACAGGAAGGACATCTGGGATGGCTTCATGCCAAAGACAGTCCTGGTGCACAGTCACATCTCCTCTTTTAGCTCTGCCAGAGAGCGACGTAATCAAATGCATTTCCTTATGAAGACTCTGTTCTGTTAAGTTGTATAGTATCACATATATAAGCATTATAGAGTGCAATTGCAAATGACTGCATATCTTTCTACCACACGGAGGTGTGTAACATAGATAGAGTGAAGTGAAATTTTAAATTTCACTGTAGCCACTAGTTCAAGGAGCGCACCCCATTGAAATTGGATTTGACCTGTGACTAAAAAGGGTGTAAATAATTAAAACAATTTGAGATCTAAGGGCTTGGATTTCTCCAGGCAAGTGGAGCAAGTCTCCCACTTATTCAGTCGTTAGTTGTGCAACCAGCCACATGGTCCACACCACAAGGAGTCACCCCTGCTTAATAACACCGTTCTAAATAGCATACATTTGGAAATGAGGAGTAAACAATGCAATGTCCTGAAAAATCTATTCCAAACTTTTCAAACCCAGACAGACATAATCGACCATAATGCTGTAACTCTGACAACCAGTCAAAACAGCACCCTATTATTATTGCAAGAACACAGTATATCATTTAGTTTAAGCTTTGGCAACAACTGGGAGCTGCTTCTTCTACATAATTGAAATGCCCTGAGCTGCTCCTCTTCAGGCCATCATGTTGCACACTGGAGGCCACGGTGACTTATTACCACCTTATGATAGTAGTACAGGAAAAGACAGGACACAGTCAATTCCAGTGGTTATCTCTAGAGTACGATAGACACACATTTTGAGTAGATGATATTTATTTTAATTCCTAGTACACTGTTAAGGTTAGTTCATTTTTTGGAATCTTTTAAATTGATGTTTTAACTGAGTCTAAGGACAATACTACAAGACAGATTTTGCTCCAGAATTTATTTTGTTACTGTAACATATATATAATGGCACTTAATTGTAAGCTCACAGGTTGGCCTTCCTGGTCTTGCAGTCTTTAGCAACTGTTCTTCAACCAGTAGCTGGTGTTCAGCTCCTGCCTGGTGTCACTACCAACCCCCTTCTGGTCACTGCTCATGTATTGAGCCACAGGCCTACTCTTATTGGCCACAGTGATGCCTGACAGGTGCCTACATGTTGTGCAGAGGCAGGTTATTGGCCGGTAGTTGTATGGAATTGTTAGCATGCTGACTTAAAGCATACTACTTAAAGCAGCTTAAACCAAACTTTAAGCTAAGATGGTGCTCTGTGTTGCACTTTAGATTTCTTCTTTGGCAGTGATCAAAAATGAAAATCTGCAGAATTTAGTAGAGTTCTCCTTTTGTTTTGCTTGTAAAATACTTACATTTTGGCGTGGTGGCTGGCCTGACCTCCCAAAACAAAGCATCAGCATTTGGCAACCGATTTAACATCTTAAAAATTGCATCACTGATGCTAACTAAAGGCAGCCCATGGTAGTCACACTCATGGAAAAGGGGATGTAGATGTATTAACTTTTACAAGAAACATCTCTATTTGTTTATTTTTAGCGGAGACATGTTATTTAACCTAACCTTAACCATGTTGCTCAATGTATAAATGCGAGTTCTCCTTTTGTTTTGCTTGTAAAATACTTACATTTTGGGGTGGTGGCTGGCCTGACCTCCCAAAACAAAGCATCAGTATTTGGCAACCGATTTAACATCTTAAAAATTGCATCTCTGATGCTAACTAAAGCCAGCCTATGGTAGTCACACTCATGGAAAAGTCATACTGTCTAGTTCAACAGCTTTAGGAGTCCTGGAAGGATCATGGACACATACTGTGGTGCAGAGTCTGTGAATCTGAATGAAAAATTCAATCAACACACAGCTGCACAAGAACGTCAAAAAATACACAACACACACGGTGTGTAAAATGTTAATAGAAACAGATTGCAATGATGTTAAAAACAGTGAAATAGTGAAATTTAATTGAAAATTGCACAATGAAAACATATCAAATGTGGAAACTGAAACGTTTCCACATTTATGAAAATTACCTGCCCGTTTTGAACCTGATCCCACATTCTGTGGCTATTACAAAAAGCACGGCTTTTTGGCTTTTCATCACATCATCCCTTTCTGTATATTCTGTATATTATTCTCACATGCAGAAGCCAACAAGAAATTAAAGCTGAATCTTATCACCTCTACCTGAACATATTCAGAAGAACAAAGTTGCAAGTCTGCTGCCTCACCTTCCACAGTAGCTGGATGAAGTCCATTAGCACCAGTGGGGACAGAACTGAAATACTGGTACTGTAGGTTCGAATTTTGGCCCTGGGCCCACCCATATGGTGCACATTCTTGCCAGCATTGTATTGTGGATAGGTCTCGAAGCCCAGCTCCTTTATCAGCTCCAAGATGTATGTTTGAGTGCTGAAAGAAAAGGAAACAAATCTTGTTAAGCTGCTCGTGTTTAAAATGTTGCAATTTTCACTGGATGGCTAACATGGATTACCTTAGTCATAATTATTTATTGTGCAATAAGAGAAGTGAAAAAAACATTGCTTCAGGGAGTTCTTGAACAATAACAAAAGTATTGTTAAGTATGTGAAGCCCCTGAGAGATGGTCTTTTGTCTCTTAATTTAATTTCGTCAAAGTGCTCTTAAACATTGTGCTTCATTAGTTCTCACTTTCAGCTGTTCTGTAGTCAACAGGATTTACCTGAAAATAAAAATTGTTAAATACCAA
>KV751320.1:13278592-13314318 GCA_001698575.1 Mola mola | reverse complement strand
TTTATTAGCACTGATGACCAAACTGATAACCACATATTAACATTAATATAGCAGCTAACAACAGTTTCAATGTTTTTGTTTTTTTGGTCATGGAAAGTAAATGTCCAATTAAATAGGCTCTTTGGGGAGGCACGTTTAAATGTACATGCAGGTAAAGTGAGGTGTAAAACTAGACACCGAAAACTTTTGAAATTTTTAGAAATAAAACCCATGGGACATGAAATATATGGATCAAACAAAAAATAATGTGATATCAAAATTGATTTCAACACAACTCCTTACGAATGATATTTTTTATATGTTTCCAACCTATTCAATCACATCAGGTATTGACATTTTGTCAAACCCTTGCGGTGTCGCCTTTGACGTCGCTGGCCGAAGCTTTCCTGACGCCCAGCTGACCTTTTGGCATCTGTGGCTGATGTGCTAAACACTTCCTTTCATGTGGACATACGGATGCTTTTCAATAACGTTGCATGAATCATGTGTTGGTTGTGCATTTCTGTAAGATTAAGTCTGCACATGAACAGTAGGGGCAAGGAAGAACCAGTACACAAAAAGGTTAGTAAGCGTGTCAAAAAAAAAAGTCTGCAATTATGCAAATGTACATTTGTGGTAAATGACACGGCTGCTGTATAGTGATGAAAATGCGTGTCAAAACAGCTGGTAAGGGATCAATATCAAGTCGAGCCTAAATGTCAAGGACTGCAATGAAAATAAGTCTTGTGACTTTATTGCAGCATCCTGATAAATTTCAATGCTGTAAATATACACTTGTGTATTCTATTTTAATTTATCAATTAAAATCAATCAAGTCAAACCAGTCATCAGACACTTGAACTGGCTGAGAGTTGGTGTTGTTTTATCCTCCATATAAGAGAAATTCTCCACTCTTGTGTCTCCTTCAAGCAACTGAACAGTCACATTTTCATGTTGCTGTCTGTTTTCCACATGAACGCAGGTTTGAAAAGCAGCGAATATATATATATGTCTGGTCTCAGCATCTCATACCGACAGACAACAGCTCTAGACTAGTGCTGCTTGGTTTCAAACGGTCCCAATCTCCCATTTTTGGGAAAAAATCTGAGTAGGTAGGTGACCCTTCTTAGTCCTTTTGCTCTTTATGATTTATGTCACAGGATGTCATTTGTTAAAGTTATCTGACACTAGCTTTACATGACTTCTACTTTAATTCCTCATGCATCTCTCCCTGATGTCAAAGGTTATCCCTTCTGCGTCTGGATGTGCCACGAGGGGCCATGATAAAATGATGATAACTGACAAGGTGGGGATGAGAACGGGCTGATGTTTTACACTCTCAACTCCGCCTTTAGCATCAGTTTTTTCATAGACAGGGGTTCATCAAGATAGTAATAATATTAAACTTATGAAGTATGACTTTTTAACTTTTCTTCGGTTTGTGAAAGTGTCATATTCGGTTGCTGACAAGAAAAGAGGAGGTAGGCAGGTAAAGGAGACATTATGACACTGATACAGGAAGAATCCCTTCTGGACTCACGCAAGTTCACTTCCCTGCTGTATTTGCCTGTTTTCTTGAGCCTTTTTGTTTTGTTTTGTTTTATCCGACTCAAAGTGTTTTCTGGCTGAAGAAAAAATAAACGCGTGTGTGTTTACAGTTTCCAATATTTGGACAAGGAAAAAAACTAATGTTGCTTGATGATTACACACAATCACTATTATTTTCATGCTTGGCAGTCAGAAGCAAAACATCTGGGTGTGTCCTACAGCAAACACAATTAGAATACCAATTAAATGAATTACCAGATATCAAAACTTCTCTATCGCCTCCTGGGCAGCCTATCTGACTCCTCTCTAACCAAAACTCAGTGAATACACAGCCAAAACAGAGCAGATATAAATCAGACTTCTTAAGCCAAAAGCATAAATCAGAAATCGAGTCTCGCCTTGATGTTTTGTCATAAAAATTCTATTTCAAGGGGCATATAAGCACTAATAAAACTCTCCTGTTCGGTAATCCACTGCTTCAGGCTCGTTTCAGTCGGCTTCTGTTCCACTGCAGGCTGGATCTGCGAAGCGTACTACAGAGCGAGATTACTGGGTTAGTGAGTCCAAACACAGAGGAAGAAAGGGAGAAAGAAAGAGCGTTTTTTTCCAATGTTTTGGTTGGCCGGTTCAATGCCACTTTTCCTAAACTATGGGGCGGACTTGTCCCACACATCTACAATGGATCCGATGTCCATGTTTTAATGCAAACACGGACTTGTTTGACTTTCATAATTTGCATCCAGTTAGTTTTTTAGCTGAGGATAAAAGCAGTTAGCAAATGAAGTTTCAACTGTGAGAAAATGAGTGTTCCTGTGTGCTCCTGTCCGCCTCATGAATACCAGTTAAATATTCATGAGCTATTTACTGTAGTTAAACAGCTCTCCACCATAACGGACGCCAAAGGCACCAATACCACCAAGAAGTTAGAATCTATGACATGCATCATGACAAAACTTAATTTGGTGCACATTATTTTGATTCTATTTGGTAATTATTTAAGGTTTTTTTAATGCACATTTTGTTGTTATTGTGCCTATCGTACAAATATTTGGATGAATTGTGCTTTGAGCCTGTTCTTGAGGCTTCCATGCCAATAAAGGCCCTTTGAAAAGAATTTACCAATGCTGATAAGCTATATATAGGCAATGATACACTGCGTCTTCTGATAATTATCAGCAATGTAACAGCTCTGTTAGTAATGTTCTGTCTGTGGTTTAAGTGGCGTTGCTGAGTCCAGGTGGAAGTGAAAGACAACATCGAGTCTGTATTGCTATTTATCTGGATTCCAATATAGAGCTCAATTACTCTTGCTACACTTGGAATAAAGGCCTCATATTAATTCTTACTTACCTCAAAACATTAGCTTGTGATTGTGAAGACAGAGACCTGAATGACCCGATATGCCAAGATTCCTTAGTGGTGTTTAAGCATTACAACACTAAGACGCATTTTTTGATCTTTATTGTCCTCTCTCACAAATTTGTTGCTGTGGGAAAGTGAAGGAAAACCCTTAAACGTGGTTTTCAAGTAAATGCAGAGTTTTAGAAAGCAGTCAACCATCCAAGAATCAGCAATAAAAGTTTGCTACGCACGCGCTGTTATAAGCTTACGAAATAGCTTCAGCGGAAATCAAATTGATGTTTGACTTTGGTCCACCTGATTTAGTTCATTGATTCCACTTATTGTCCAAAGGTTATAGAAGACAGTTTCAGATCAACCTGACAGCGGAAAACATTATTTAAGCGGCTATTTACATCTAACATATACATAAAACAGCTACTTTAATTTTGTTTGGCTGGATTTAGATGGTTCTTGCTCTCACGCTGACAGCTGCACTACGATAGCAGGTAGTGGCTATAAATAAAATACTTCAAAAGATAAAATGGCCAAAGCTAGAGAGATTTAAAATATGTGCTTGATATTTTTACTCAGATGCAGATAAAGCCAGTCCTCTTAAGACTATTCCATCGTCTCCATGTTTCTGCTGGAGGACACCCCGCTGTTTGTTATTCATAAAAGCAGTTTCCCTGTGGATTTGGAACGGAGATAAGCTTTGTAGTCCTTTTCCGTACATACTGTTGATGTATACAAACCTCACTGTTGGTTTTTGGCTGAGCATCCGGTTTCTTGTCACTTGAGAGCCCGTGCTCTCTCTTTGTCTTCCTCATTATATGAAACCGCAGACATCTGACAAATGAGATGTGCCAAGATGGTGTAAGACGGACTTCGGTTTCCTCATGCAGGTGGAGGCAGCTGATGTTCCAAATAAGTAAAGCTAAACTAACGACTAATGGGAGCCTTCATAAAGAGGCAAACACGGAGGAATAAAGATAATTGACTATGCTGCACAGCATTGTGTTGCTGATGTTTCAGTTCTCATCAAATTAGCACCTCTGTCTTTCCAACCGTCTCCTCCAGTTTCACTTGTTTACCAGTGGATCTGGTTTGGATCACTCTTCAGCTGCCGTAGATTTGATCAAAACCTTATTTCACATTTTGTGTCCCTTGGACGTGGTGGTAAATATAAATCATCTAGGAAGCTCAGAGGGTGTTTTAAACAATATCAGCAGCTCAATAAGCATGCCAAGGAAACCTCCTGGTGAACAGGTAAAACGGGTAGAGCGAGCATCCGCAGGAAGCACACTGCTGCTTGATTTGCCGGACAGGATTTCAAGATGTTTGGACTTGGCATCGGCAGGTAGTATCAGTGCAAGTTTTTTCAACAGTCATGTTTCATCTGTGTCATTTTTTGCTTAAAGAGCACAGTTGTTGACTTTTGAAAAAGCACTTTGCTATGTAAATTGGATATGTACATTCGCTGTGCTGTATTTTTGCATTAATCTCACCCATTATGACTGTTTGGGCTTTTCTAATATGTTCAGACGGAGCCGCCCGCCCTTCCTGGGTGTCCTCCTCTTATTCACTGCCAGTCTGGTGAGCAAAGGTAAGAATACAGCCCCCCTCCATAGAGACCCACATACAGGCAGTGTGAGCCACGTTACTGCTCTGTATCTTTATGACTCAGAAATGATCAATGAGTCCTGTCTCGAACCCCCCTGAGCTGCAGGCCTCTGGGCTGTCAGCATCCCATCGTGTTACCATGGACGCTGGCTGTCTGTCCAATCAGATAAAGCTTCAGGGATATGACTTCATATGTTTTTGTTTTTGTGTTTGTTTGCTTGTTTCTTTGTTTTTGGTTTTATTTGTAAATGTATGGAGTGCAAATCTTAAAACCACTTCCAGATTAGAAGCAGCATTGGAAAGCTTTTCAAACTACACCAATTTTTACATGTAAAGCTAAAGTAAGATGTTGAGCAACATAATTATTCGAGTACTTCTTATTTAGGCCACATCTTCTTTTGAGTTAAACCCTGGTTTACTTTTTCTGCGTGCGCTCATATTTATAAAAAAAAAAAAATATACATATATATTTTGAAAATGGATGTTTTGCTTGTGTAAATACTGTGACCGTAGCTTCGTAGTCCGAACAGAGTCAGGTAAGTTGTAATGTCCTCATACAGCTTGTAAACTACTGGTGCTTGAAGTGAAGTGATTCTTTCTTCTTTTTCACCGAGTTTTTCAAATAACACCAGCATTTTTTACTTTCTGTCATTTCTATCTTTGCTGCTTTCTTACCAAGACCTCATTTGACAAAAGAACCTGACACTTTTTTTCCCAGAAAACATATGTGCATTGAAGCTATAAACAGTGACTCTGTGTCTGTTCAGAAAGGCTTTTTTAAAAAAGAGAGAATACTTAATATTTGTCGTTGCAGATGCAGTAAGGGATTACAAATGGGCAAACATGAGGCCCTGATCAATTTCAAGACATGTCTGATTTAGTTCTGAAGAACTGAAATGCACCCAGGGGATGCAGGTGACCCCAGTGTGACGCTGGGCTGCAGGTACATAGTAACATTTAACTTCAAACTTCAAATCTTTCTGAGGAAATGAAAATTACGGGTCCATAAAATTAAACATTGGTTAAACATCTCCACCATGTTTAAATCAGAACACACATATTGTTAGAAACCACTATATACAACTTCAGTCTTGTGACATGAGCAATAAAGGCAGGAAGAACAACTTTAAATCACTTAATCCTGTCAGATTTCACACCAGGAATTTCATTTTTTTTTCTCCTTACGTGGGGTGTGTCTCCAGGAGATTGGAGGGTGGATGAACCCCTGCCACCTTTTTCAAAGTCACAGGAATTAGTTCATTATCCCATTTGCCTTTTAAATTAAATAAGGGCTTAAGGTTGGAGAAAAAAATATTTTCTTTTTCCTCAACTTCGCACTCAGGCAGCAAACATTTGATCGCTGTCGTTTCAAGGATCGAGATCTAGTAGTTTCTGCTACAGACGAGCGACCAGTGAGTATTGATGTGCAAATTGATTGCTTTGCATTGCAATCAAACAGTAACAAGACTGTAAGTCTGTAAAAGACCTTTACTCTTAGTGAATGTGAACACGCATCCACCGCAAACTGAAATCTGCTTTATTTAATTTCTTTCCCATAGAGAGCAGAGGAAGAGGCCAAACAGAGTATCACACTACAGTATAATGTTGTTGGCAAACGTGTTTACACTGTGCCTTAAAGGAGCATTCCAGGATATTTCAACCTAAGCCCCATTGCCCGGCCTTTCAGGGTCTAAAAGTTCATTACATCCATTTTTGAAAAGTGCTTCAGCATTGCTTTTGGTTGCTTGGACTATTTTGCTCAACAAGATTATACAATGCAACGGCACAGGGTCAGTCAAAACATTGGAAATGAAATAATTTTGCTGCTAGCTATGCTCAAAATGTTATTGCGAAATGTCTTGTAAAATGTCACCCCTACAGTGAAGCAGCAGAGTGTTTTTGATTCAACTGTAAAGTTACTGTCTTTCTTTTTCCTGCCTTTCTCTGACAATTTTCCCCAGACAAGAGCAGATAGTTGCCAAAGAGTCACTGTTTTCTGATGTTTATGAAAGACAAATTTATGTGGATTTATTCCAGTACACTCTGTGGTAATCTGCTAAATAATAACACATTAGCTAACATAAACACATAGAATGAGGTGGCCTATGGCCTCGTTTCTGCATGATAATCTTTCAAGGTTCACTGTGTAAGATGGTAAGTAATATAAATTCTTCATAACCCTTCATTACATATTGAGTCACTCCAGCTATTAACTGTGACATTGAGTTCATTTACCTGCTGTGCATATCCGTCTGAGTCAATGTCAGATGGTCATGCTAGTGCTTCTTTTCAAAGAGGTTTTTCAAAGTTTTTCAAAGAAGACCCTGAGGGTCACGCTGTACTTTCTCCCAGGAGAAGAAAGTTTATCTCTGTTGAAAGCAAGAAGCGGTAGTTTTTTCCTTAACGTAACAATGTGTTTATTGTGCCTGAACTTAACCAAATTGACATTGACATTGACCCTGGACACCAAAATGTACCTTGTGCATCTGGATAAGTCACAACTGGAGCATTTGCTGTTGTTTTTTTAAGGAGCTGGAATGATGTCTCATCATCAGACCTGAAGACTGAGTCCGGTTTAACTGGGTCATGATTTGTGGAAAGAGACAATTCTGTCTGTTTTTTTTAAAACATAGAGTCATTCAGAGCATTTTTGACTCCTTTTTGCCTGTATTTTGCTTTCCATCGGCTCCCGTCTTACACCAGCGGCACTAAGTACGTCCATGATAAGCACGCTCTTACAAAAGGGCTCAGCTTTGCTGCTCAGGACCCGTCAGTAGGTGACGCTTCGCTCTTTATCTCGCTGCTGTCACCTGCTCACAGTGCTCCCTACAAGTGCAAAGTGAAGAACTCACCGGGAGTGGACATGCACGAGGTCTCACTGGTGGTGATGGGTAAGTGGGTCACATCTCGGGGACCACACCTGCACCCTGATTACATTATTCCTATCTTTTATCTGTGACGACCATATGCCGCATGTCATTTCGACCCTTTCACACCCCTTTTGTCACATGCCACACTGCATTAAGAAAACATTGACTCTTAAAGACTATTACAATACCGACATGCTCACCATCAACTTATTGCATTTTTTTTCTGAATGATTATTTCTGATTTTATTTTTTATTTCTATGAACCACTGCGTATAATAGTAGCATGTAGGTGACTTACAGTAATAACTAGAGCCTTCAAAAGGCACATACAGTATCTCCACCGAGTCCCAACAATCCATTAAATCCATCGGTCTCAAATATCTATGCATAGAAAGGGTTTTATTTATTATTTACATTACTTTTTATTATATGTTTATAACGTTATATATATTTTTTAAAATAGCTACCATTAAATGTGGCGTTTTTGGTTTGTTTGCTTTTACATATCTGATTTACATATTTTATTACAACTCAACTCTTGACACGATACATATTTGCTGTAAGTTAGTAATTGGTCAAGTTTTGGCTGAGATATGATTGTTTAATATTTGAAAATGTGAATTTCTCCATACCTTGACATTTGACCTATAGTACAAAGCCTAAAATTGAGTCAGGACAATTCAATAAAAAGTGTGGACTCTAAACTGCTAAGACACACACACACACACACACACACACACACACACACACACACGATATGTCACACAATAAAACAATTCACTATAGGGACACATTTAAATTAGGCTACAAAACATACACATACACAAAGCTACAAATACACACAGTGGACGGTGTTGTTCATCGCTGAGGAGTGAGTATTATTCTGTCCTTTGCCTTGTTGTTGTTGTTTTCTCCTGTCTGAATATCAAATCATGCACAACGTCCCCTCCAATCGGCTCCAGGTTAAACTTCTCTGCCCTCTCGAGTCGCAAATCTCTCTCTCTATCCAACTGCACTCCTCACCGTTTTCAACAACCTCTGAGCTGATTGAGCAGACCAGCACACGTCGCTGCAGCAGGGAGGAAGATCTCACACCGTTTATCTTGAATTATTTCAATCTATCTTTGCAGTTTGGCCAAGTACAACTTGAGATAAAAGGGAATACACAAAGGAAAGAAACAAACCCCGAAGACCAAGAAGAGTGTAACATTTCTGACTTGCACCAATTATTTATGATTTGGTTTGAATAAAAGGCTTTTATCAGGTCTGACCTAAACAAAACTTTTTTTTCAATGAGAAATTGATCCTTAATTCAGCTAAAATTGCACAATTTTCTTTACTGTTTAACCCTTCAATCTGAAACTGAATAAAATCCCCTTGTAATGAGACATTAACTTGCCATTTCATGGTAGGTCGTGCTGAAAACTGTGATTTTACCTTTTGGGAAAAAAAAAGCCACTCATTTATGTGCCCAAGTAATAAAACAAAAAAATAAAATAATTGAGTTGACTCTTATTCAGCTTCTTTTGTCTGAAGTATTTGAGCAGAAATTTGGGTGGAAGAGGTCACTTCACTGGCACATTTATTGATTCTGACTTTTAGATTTCGTACTGTTTGTCACCTGCAGGAGCTTAATGGAATTCTAAGACAAAAATATGACCTGCAGGGTACATTGGAAAATGTCTATATTGAGATCTAATTTTATTTAATAAGGGGCCAGCTTGGACCATAAGGACTGACTGGAATTGCAAAGGCTGAATCTGACAAAAATCAGTTTTTCTGTGGTAGAAGATAATTTGGTTTACTTTTCAACATGACTCATGTAAATATCCAACTGTTTGAGACTTTGGAGCGTTGTCTTAACAGACAAAAATGATTTCTGATCAGCCGTTGCATTTATTTCACATACTGTAGTCTATGGGGAAACGGCCCTGTGCTGCACCGTGTGTTGCTAAGGTCTGCAGTCAGCTTGTTATAAAAGCTCTGTCAGATGAATTAACCTTTCCCTTGGTTACACTTGCCAGAGTTTTGAATAAACATCAGTAGATACTAGAAAGTCTGAAGTCTATTCAATGCCATCAGACACACAACAAGGCATTCTTGAGACCCAACAAGCCAGCATAAGTGTCTTGTACACTGGGGAGCAGAGTAAGTGGTTGAGAAAGATATGTGAAGGACTTGATGAATAGCATTGCTCCTTTTATTATGTAAACACCAAAGGGTACTCTGAAGTGTGTTGACTGAAACTGACCCTCAGGTTTTTTCTCCACTAATATTGGTATTTCTTCTGTCTCATTTGAACTGTTACCAATTTCTGTCTTCCCTCCTTCCAAAACACCAAAGCAGTGCATGCTCCTGCTTTGTCACGCTTAAGCTTCAAGATTTAGATTCATAACGTCCAACGTTGGTGCTCCTACATTTGGAAGGATGTCAAAGGAACTGCATGTTGATATAAACTATCTGTATGATGTGAATCACTGCAGCCATTACATAAAGCTTCACTACGTCTTCCTGGTGTTATAAAGCCATATTGTGTTTAAGGGGATGGAACGGAAATGGCTGTTTGAAAATGACTCACTTGTGTGATTTCATTGAAGCCGTCTGTGCCCAAATGCTGGCTTGGAGGTAGGAGACGTGGTGGGCGGGGCCGTGTCCCTGCACTGCAAGTCTGACAAGGGCTCCGCTCTTTTAACATACTCATGGAGGAGGGAGAGTGGAGGCCCTGGTCCTGGTCCTGCCGCGCAGGGTAAGCGAGACCTCTGCTGATGTCACCATGCTACTACACATCAAAGATGATGTGTGTGTGTGTGTGTGTGTGTGTGTGTGTGTGTGTGTGTGTGTGGTGGGGAGGTCATGTTTAGACCGTCACACTTCCAGGACATGCCCTCCTGCAATCCTAGTAGTGAAGAACCGGTTGTTATATTATCCAGGATGCAGGTCAGTCGCCATGAAATGTGCAGAGAATCCCAATAAAAACTTGATGTCAGAAGAAATAACAAGGTGCAGCATAAAAACATCTGTAGCTCACCCAATCACTGGCAGACAAGGTCATTTTTTTCTCACTTCAACACCATTTCCTTTTTCACAGCAAACCTTCCCTAGAGTGTTTTCCACATTCTTTGCTGTGAACTGCTCTGAACGCTCACTGCTCTTTTGAAAATGGAGACGCAACACACGCATAATGTTCTAAATACAAAGTTAAAACTCCTCGTAAGTGGAAGTGATTATTTGCTAATTTGCTAAACTATGAGCTTTCGTTTTGGTACGTGTCACTGTAACTATTCTACGTACATCTCGTCCTGTGCTGAAACTTAGCTGCATCCCTCTCATCTTTTTAGCCTCTTGAACTGTGCTGCACATGTGATCATCTGTTTTTTCTCAGACAGCATGACCGGGGAGCTGAAAATCAGCAACCACTCTCAGAGCTTCGCGGGCTTCTATCGTTGTGAGGTGAAGAACCCCGTTGGAGGCGAACACTGCAGGATCATCCTGAAAGCAAGCAAACGTAAGAGTGTGCAAATAGAGCGTTCCTGTCCACATACATCAGACATGCGAGCATGAAAGACACAGATTTCATCCCTATCAGCGTTGTTTCTCTGCAACTGTGCCACAATCTCCCAGTTGCTCCACTTCTCATTAACTGAGTTGTAATCATGGCGCCCTGAATGTTTCCTAATGATGACAGGAGATCACAGACAACCACCCCAAAAAGAGGGGCTAAAAGCCTTTGAGACCATCTGCTCTTCGTCACCGACTTCCTGCCGTTGAGTCACAAATTCACACAAAGATATGCTGAAATGATTGTTGCTTTTATGTCTATTAGGTTGTACAATTTGCAAATAAGGTAGAAGCAACACAGAATAAGTGAACTCGTTTAAGCAGATCCTAACAAGACAGAGGAATATCTGAGCTGTCGCATCAGGAATTAGCCTGGTGAGTCCGAGCAGTCATTGATTCAGCGTGGAATAAATCATCTCAGGGTTGAGGCTCCACCAGGTCCTCTCTGTTCTGACTCTGTCTCTGTGCAGCAGACACCAGCATTATGTTTGGTTGAGTCCATAGCTTTGGCTCGCAGCACTCATATTTTCGGCTGGAGGTGGGAGATTGTTCATTTCTTTTGAAGTGCAGAGTGCTGTCCACACCCAGGTTCAACCCTCAGGCTCTGTAAATGAAAATTCATCCCATTCTGGCCTTTAAAATAAGATTAAACGCGGCGAGAAGAGATCATCACTCACCGTTGTTTGAAAATAATGGATTTTTTTGGCTTTGTGTCTTCAGACAGGAGGAAGACTGTGGTTAAACAGCTACAAACCTAATGGTTGTCTGTGTCGTTATATACAAGCACGCATCTTAGATGTTCTATGCTTTGATGAGGTTATCTGAAGTTATTGTAAACAGCATAAATTGGAATTGGGTAAATGAAGGCCATTGAAAAGCCTTAAAGGAATTGTGTCATTTTGACAGATGCACTCATTTGCTTTCTAGCCATCAGAATCATGAAGAGGTTGATATCGCTCCAGAAAAATAGTCCTGTCGAGTGTCTGAGCTCTTATGAATGTGTCTGTTAGTGAGCTTTAGAGGTGCTAGTTGTCATCGTATTTGTGCTAAGCTAAGCTAACTGTTTGACAGCATTAGCTTCATATGTATCTTACAGATGACAGAGGTATCGATCTTGTTGTTAAACTTGGCAAAAAAAACGGTCTGGTTGGCTCTCTGCGTTGCATTCTGACAGCAGAGTCAGTGCTGAAGTGTGATTAACTTTAAAGGTCACAAAGATAAATAAAGATTTTTTTAAAAAAAAGTCCAGGAAGCAAAGAGAATAAGGAGAAGAGTAAAGTGTCACACATTCTTCACACTTTTGATCTTTTCTGCCACAAAGAATATATATATATTTTTTTTTTTTAATCTTTCAACTCCAAACCGAGTTGCTGTGATAATCGGCACCACCGTGGATTCTCTGCTCCTCATCTTCATCCTGCTGGTCATCATCACAGTTCTCGTCTGGAAGTAGGAAGCTGAGCAGCAGACATGGCTCTGAGAAGGAGTTTTCCAGCGAGATTAGGTACAGCACAGCGCTGCAGATCCAGCGGCGACTGCAGGGTACAGTTAAAGTTGTTGGCAGCTTGAGGGCCAGATAACTGAGCTGCTGCGGGAAGGGAACAAATCCACACACAGCTCACAACATTCAATTTGAACCACAGTGTTCATTTATCCCCAAAAACAAATTTCAGTCCGTGCTAAAATGTCCTTGTTTGGACAGATTTGTACATCTGCATAAATTAGTAATGGAAGTTTTTTGCCTTCAGTAGGCAAAGCATAACAACCACCAGATGTCAACCACCAAACTCAAAGACAGAGAAGGAAGGAAGTTTTTTGCCTTCAGTAGGCAAAGCATAACAACCACCAAACTCAAAGACAGAGAAGGATTAATAAAGGTGCATTACAAGCTACAAATTCAAATCCTTTCACAAAAGTATGAAAACAAAAGTCCTGGCTGAAAAGTCCCATAGATAAAAAGACAGGTAAGAAAAATACATCTCTCATCTTCGATAAGACAAGTTTACACTTATGAGGCAGAAAAGTTCAGATGCTCTGATTGCATTTAATTGCTTGGTGTTTTTTTATGTGCTTAAATGTGCAGATGGAGTTCTTAGACGAAGCCGTCTGGTTTTCATCAGCTTGTCTGAAACCTTGAATGTGAATGTTTTGCCTCGACCCCGAGAGAAAAAGAGAAAAAAAACTCTAAATTCACAATGCTTATCAGTGTCAGTGAAGAACAAATGTAACGTACCTCCTAATACCAAAAGCCATCACATCTGCTGATTGTAAATTGCTTAATTAAAGCAAATTCAATTAATTTCGTTCGTTTGTTAAGTAAAACTAAGGTTATTCACTAAACATCTCAATAATGCGGAGTATTAAAGGTTCTGTATGAGAAGCAATAATAGTGAATTCCATTTAAATATGCTGTACATACACTGATAGCTCAAAGTGCTTCAGAAATTACATTTTTGGAGCAGATTTTAAAGCTTAATTGGAGGGGAGGTCACAGAGGCCTGGGGAGGAAGAGCAAAAGGCATTCAAGTACCTCTTTAAGCATCAGTCAGGGATAAAAAAAAACTTTACACTCCACATTTGCAAGTGTTCAATGTGCTTATTTTCACTGGCACATTTTTAGTTGACCATAATTGTCTCTTTCTAAACGGCATAACTTGTCTCAAGTGGAAAATCCCGGTTTGTGCTCTGCAGCAGACTGCCCATCGTGACATCTCTGAGAAGATTTCTCTTTGGCAAATAAACAGTGTCCGGCAGATGTATTTGGTTCTGGTTCATATGCGGTTGAAAGAAGCCCCCATGTTTTCAAAGCTGGTGGTGGAAATGGGAGCCGTGTCAGTGTGGGAGGACGTCAAGCCACAACCCCGATGCAGGCTCCTCCATATCTGTGACATACAAGAGTTCAACTCTCTTTACATGAAGGTAGCATCTGTGGAGAGCTTACAGACGAGGGCAGACACAACAGTACTCATCTGAGCCACGATCACAATAGTTCCTCTCACATCTCCCAGTTAGTGAGTGTTTGGGTGAAAAGTAAACACTGTGGCTTGAGTGAAGGAGGGAAAAGTTCAGAGATGAGTCATGGAGAGTATCAGATCAGCTCGAGTGCTGTTTTTTCTGCATCTAGTGAGAAAACGCATAAGAGCTGTAAGTGCCAACCGTAGAAAACATGAGAACGCACAGCAACAGGAAGTGGACGGACAAACTGATACAATATCGGCATCTTAAATCTTAGTGTGACTCAGTATTGGAACCATGTTTTGTTGCATCTGTCACACTTGCTGTTTAGCAGCTGTGGATGGAAGATTGTGTGTACAAGCACACTAGCAGAGGCTGAAATCAGTGTGGCAGCTGGCGTCTGGAGGGAATTTGGGGTAAGTGGGTAGTAGATTATGGTAGATTACCACAATAACAGATTTTGACCAGTTCGGAGAAAGTAGAGACAAGCTTTAAACGCATCATCCAACATTTACGCATTTGAGGCAGCAAAGTTAAAACCTGCAGTGTGGAACTTCAGTATCTGTGTGGCAGTGATGGCAGTAATTACACAAACACTTGCCACTAAAGCAGACCCCAACATACACCTTGTTGTTGTAGCGGCTCCTCTGTGTGTGTAGCTGCTCCCCTCGTCCGCCTTTGGAACACTAATGAAAATAGCGAGACTGTACCAGTTTTAAATAAAGACGGATGAAATAAGAGCGCACTGAAATATCTTTACTGACTGAAGTAAAGGTCATTGGTCCCGTCCCCTCTGCATTAGCAGATGGGACGTGAGCCAAACTAAAAATTCAAAGTGGACATCAAATACATTATTCCAAAAATGCTCTGTGGTGCTTTATTTTCACCTCCTGTTTGTGCGGAAGGAAGATGGGAGGGAGGTAAGATGGATGTTGCAGGACGGTGATAGTTATTGCGTTTGTCAATTTGACACTGGAGCTTCAATTTTCATATTACACGACATGTCACAGTTAACATTTATATTCATTTTATAGCAGCTCTAACAAACTACAAAAAAACTGCAGACTGCAGACTTCCTGTCAATGCACACAGGGTGACCTAGATTTGGTCCGTCACAAAATACAGAAGCCAATCAGTGTTTTTATTAATTTGTAAAAAATAGTACGACTGCCAGTGAGCCATTTCCCAGGCCAACACCACAACATAGTGTAACATTATTGTCATGGTTATGGTTCTCTGTATAATTTTGAATTTCTAAGTTATTTCTTGTGAGTTCTTATTGTTGCCGCAGCTGGGCTCAAATCCTGCTCCAGTGCTTGAGGCGCTGTGTCAACCACCCTTCAGACAGTCAGCCGCAGACAGTGACAAGCTAACAAATAACATGGTTCGCTTTCCACTGTGTCAGTTTTGTGAATAATAGACGTCCGAGTTCAGATCTGACTGAGGTTCAAATGTGGAGGCCATCTTACCCATCCTTCACGGGTCAATCAAACAGCTTTGGACTTCAAGGTCTGTGATTCATAAATCCTAACTTGCTCTAGGAGGGGAAACAAGTAGGTGTTTCAGCCCCATTTCAGGGTTTTTAAAATGTTCTGGGGGAAATCACTAAATATTAGTCATAGCAGAGTGTTAGAGTGTGGCTCTCTGGGATCCGACTCCAAGGCCAAACACGGAACTTGTATGAGAGGAGAATAAATTCATTCACGCCGTTTCAACAAAATATAATCTAATTAAAAATCACGGGAAAACTGGAACTATTGGGACCCTAAAGCACTGGAGGAAAAGATTCAAATACTTTCCAAAACATGTATTAGTAGTAACCAGTTGTCTCTCAGGATGCAAATTAATAAACAGTAAAATACAATGAAAATTCCACAATGCACAGCCATTGAAGAGACTCACTGTTCATTTTCTTGGCATGATAATTGCTTCTGAACAATTCTACGTAAAAAGATAAAATTAATAACTTCACTGACTGAACAAAACCGCTATTAAATCGACTCTAAAATGAATTAACGTTAAGTTTAAAATACTTTCCAGCGAACAAGAATGTGTATCTTGTTATGGCCCCAAATTTAGTCTTTTAAAGAGCAAAACTCAGAGGCTTTGCCCCGTACAGGAGCAGGAGAAGCCAAAGTCGATCAGCTGTGAGTTTGTTTCCTCCGACAGAGGACCAGATCCCAGCTGCTACTGCAAAGTTACATGACTGCAGAATGCAAAGCAGCTCCTAAGCTTGAATGTTGGCAGCAAAGCTAAAGCGGGAAGACTGTGTTGCAAGCTTCTCATCGGTCTTTGGTTGAAACCGTCAGCACGGTGGATTTTATCCCTCAGCCCCGAAGAGACAAAGTGAAAGCAAGGTCTCAGTGAGAGTCTGATGGAGATTTGTGCTCTTCACCTACAGGGCAGCATTATTTTGTTTGATGAAAACTGTGCATCCACTGTGGTAAAGCACACAGAAGGTAACGTAGGTAATAGAATCACAAACAGCTTCATGAGTGAGCAGTGGAAGAATGACAGGCTGAAAAAATAAATCAGCACAAATGTCTAATAATCATTCAATAGCAGAACGTGGAAAAAAAAACAAAACAGTTTTTAAATATTTTGAAGACAAAAATTGATTTGATTAACCCCGATAATTGACTTAGAGCTTCTTTGAGAGAAAATCCTGTGGACATTGAATGCAGCTGAAGCTCCATGAAGTTGTGATTTCATATTATGAAAGCTAAGTGCATTCAACTCTGCTTCCACAGTAGCCTGCAAAGCCATTTTACCATGAAATCCTTTAACTCTGTTGTTTTCCCCCTCTCTGATATCAAACAGGGAGGACGTCGCCAGAGCAGAGTCGCCACACAAGCTGGAGCGCCAGCCAACACCGCCAGGTGACTTACTGTCAGGTGGGTGGGACAAAGGTGAACTTAGCCACATCCCCTCCACCAGCGGCCGACAGCAGACACGCACCAGTCAAACACACATCAGGGGAGTATGACGAGTACGGAATGAATGAATAAAAGATTTAGGGCTGTCTGGCAGAGTCTAATTAAATGAATCCATTACTTTAACACGAGAGAAGTTTTCCTCTTTTCTCATTACATAATGCAATACTGTCGTTATTATCACCTTTCATTCGACATGCAGCTGAATGAATGAACAAATTGAAATGCCTAATATTAGTAAAACTTTTGACCACATCTATAGTGCAAATGTGGGGACACATACTGCACTGTAACGCATTCCTAAAACTTTACGGTGACCAGTGTCGTAAAAAGTGCTCAAAACTCACATTTGTAAACATAAACATATCATGCTGGAAAATGACTTAAGTTAAAGTCTTAAAATATCTGATATTAAATGTACTTTTGAATTAATTTGGGGGCAATAAAGTTTGTAAATATGAAAAGTACTAGTCAAAGTAAATTTACATGTATTTGTGTATGTAAACTATTATAACAACAGTTATTAAACAACAGCTATTTATATTGAACAGGTTTAAGCTTGACAAGTTATAATCTAGCAAATAACACACCGTGACTGTTACTCACCTACACATACCTCAGCCGTCTGTAGGGACTCAAAATTTGCTAAAACAGTATCAGAATAATAACGAGGTGATGTCGAGGTGTGTACAGGTAAACCTCATCTGTCAACCTCTGGATTGGAACTGGTCAATAGCAGTCATGCTATTTAATTCATTAAACGTTGTATTTGTCTACTAAGGCTTCAGAAAACTTTATGTGTTGAGGACGTTAGGTATAAAGCATTATGAACACATAACAATACACTATGAATACTTCCATGGTACGTTATAGCAGTGGCCTTCACAGACAGTGTTACCAAAATATCACTGGATATTTGTATTTTCATGTTTGACAACACAGTAAACTGTCATCTTTTCTTATTTTCTGATGGACATTAGTGACGTATTTTCTTTTTCAGTTAAAAACAGAAAAGTGAAAAATGCAACTAAAAGTTGAAAATGATTCAGACTGAAATTTAAACCAAAAGAGAAATATTTATTTCATGATAGAGCTCATTTGGAAATACTCTACCATTCCAAAAAATGTACATGATTAGGTACTTCTTTTTTTTTTTCTTTACCCAGGAAGTATCGACATGAGTTGAAATATCAATAGTCACATGCAATGGGCTTATTGTCCATTACGTAAACAGCGACTAGATCCTCCCCTTAAATCTAGACAGCATAGGGAGGAGCGTTGTGTTTTTCGGGGCAGCCATTGCAGTAACACAAATCATCATCAGACAGTCAAAAGTTTAGAAACTAAACATATCAGCATCTTCTGCTCTGTAAGTCTTTGTGAACTAGCCGGAGCTGAAGTGCTCAGCGTTTGCACTTTACTTCTCAATGAGACGTGTGTCAGAGAGCTTGCCAAGGAAGAAAGGTTTTCATTTCAGCCTGTTTGCTTGTTTGTTTGTTTGTTAGCGACCTACCGGCCACACTTGCGGACAAATTGTCCTGATTTGTTTTTTCTCTGTGAGTTGCTATGTGACTAAGTGACTTTTAACTCATTAAATTCTGGGCTTTATTGGTCAAAGTCAGGAAAAATTCAAACATTTCAAAAAGTTTGAGGTTTTTGGGACTTTGAGCAAAATGACAAATAATCCAATCTCAGCCAAAACACAACCAATTAGTTTCTAACTTATACCACATTTGTATAGTGTCAATATTTAAATCCCAAATAAGTTGGAAAGGTCAGAGCAGGCAATTTTGTGAAAATTACTATATTTCAAGATACTCTCATCAGAATTTTTCCAGTTTTTAACTGAGATATCTTTTTTTAGCTAGTATCACTATTTGGAAAAGAGGCCGAACGACATATCAGTTTGCTGATATTGGCTTATCACAGATATGTTAGTATCAGCATATATAGTATAATTATCAGCTGACATATACTAACATGGTTTTAAGGAACACAATGCGGAAAAAGATGCTTGACTTATATGGTGTTGTATAATTATGACATTTCCAGTTAAAGTTACTATTTCAGTGCACTGCTGTCATTTAAGTCCCTGCTCACATTCAAACTTTGAAACATTTGCAGCAGCAGGACATCTTACACAAATACTTTCTGTACGATGCATTTCTCATTTTCCTTTCTCCCTTTTGGTGTATTGTGAAACATTCAAACATGAGAAAGTTAAAGGTTACAGCCATATTAACAGTAAGTCGACGTCATGTATATCAAATCAATTGCACATAAGATTTAAGAGCTGGCAGTCAATAGGCATTTGCATATAGGGCAAGCATATGTAGAAGGTCGTTGGACACATCAGTGCGTGCTTTTATGGAATGTGATGTCGAATGGCTGTAAAGCTGTTGACGCATTCATGGCATTTGAAAGTCAGTGCAAGTAAAAGGAAACACTGAGCACTGCAACCCCAGGAAATCAAAAACTGATTAAGGGCTCCCCCTGTGGATTCACGTTAAATTAGCACACAAAGATCTTCTGACACCATTTAATTTTCACTGGTCTGCACAGCACCAACAGGGATTTCACACAGGAAAAAAAACCCAAAAACATTAACATTAAGGGGGAAAAAAAATCCCGTCACCTGATCATCTGTAAAAAATAAGCACAAAAAAAGCATAACGATCAATCAAAATCCATGCAGACACTAAAACATGGCTGAATTTGGCTTCAAATAAAATTAAAAAAACTGGTCCAGTTCAAGAATTCAAAATTCATCTTGATTCTGTGCAAAAGAAATGAAAACATTGAACACTGAAGTGTGAAGTGGTGAGCGAAGTGGAATGTGTGTGTGATAGTTGTTGGCTATGAAAACGCCTCAGCTGTCTCTGTGAGTCCATCCAGTCACCATTTGGGAGAAATTAAATGCTTCACTATGTTGTTTTTTTGAGCTCGGAAGGCGAGCCGTAGTCAGTTTGTTATATAAGTGCCCCTCCCCTCCTTCAGCGAAGTCCTCCGGCGTGGACTGACCGTCTTTTTGGGAACGGCAATGTTCTTTACTGGCTGATGCTGAGGTTGAGTGAGCGACCATTCTTAAAAGGCACCGTACTGTACATTGGTCTCTGTGTGTGTGTTTGTGTGGGCTGCACATGCATACATAGTAAAACAAGTCTGCAAAGTCGATTCCCTCCACTGTTGTCAGCCCACAAGGCATCACCATGACAACTAAGGCAAAATCTCTCAACGTGAAAACCGGATCCATCTATCTTTTATTTTTTAATTTACCGTAGTTTTTCTGGTCTGAATACTTGCTGCTGCTAAAACTCCCCACATTAATCATTAGTAATGACAATAATCTCTATTCAATAAATTATCTGTACTGTACAATTATTTCACCTCGTATAGAACTGCAACAAAGGGGGAGTGTCTCTCACAGTAAAGCTATCCACAGTCAGTCTCCGCTGTGTCCTCAGTTCAATAAAAGCCTCTGCAAAGCACACAGACGCTGGCAGACAGCAATCCAGTTTTCTTTTAAACAGGACGTCCTCTAAAAAAACGAAAAGAAAAACAAAAAACAAAATCCGACAACAAATCCAAACAAAAGCAAAGCCGATGCATAATTGAAGATACAGAAACAAGGTAGAAAACTCTCTCCGAAAAAACAACAGCAAAAATGTCTATTTATTCCTCCTCGTATTCATTTCCGGGGGGAGGGGAGTGAGTGAATTTCTCTGAGAACAGTAGATAGAAGCTGGTTCCTGATTTAAAGGGAGTGAGGTCAGCAAGTGTCCGTTCCTTACTGCACTCCTTCTTCATCCACATAGGTCGAAGGAAACCATCCAATCTGAAACATGAAACAGACACAGATGTAATTCCCTTTATTGTGCCAAATGTAAACAAGCACATTACGACATCTGTAGTGTACATCCAGTGAATCTCAGCATGAATGCGTTGATGTGAGAATACCTTGCTCTAATTAGCTGGAGGAAGTGAATTATTTTAAGACAGCTGCACTGCTCAAAAGTAGCTGCCTCATCCCTGTTTTTATTTAAATAATAAGACTTGAGGGCTACTTCAAATACTACTTCAACTGTTGCTTGGCAACAACCTCTCCTTGTTGTTGTCATTCCAAGTAACAATGATGTACGAACACACCATGAATTTAATAAAGCTTACAAAGCTTAAAAATGATGTACCGACGGTGACCACGTTTTCAAGAGTTTAACTTAACTTTCGTGCTGTAAAGAAAACCATTAGGCTGAAACTTGTGCATGTGTGGCAACACTGACAGAATAAATGATGGAATTCAAATCAGTCTACTTTATTTTAAAGATCGGTTTTATCTTTTCCTCTTTTTGATCCTTTATTAAACCAATTTGTACATCAATCCTCACAATTTCTTTATTACGATTCCAAAACAGTCAGGATGCTGGTCAGGAACCAGAAACAAAAGTGTGATTATTTGCAAAAAACTATTGTGTATATTTCAAACAATTTGGGACAAGGAGAACAAAAGGACTTGGGAAAGTTGTGGAATGCTCACTTTGGAACATGACAAACATAAAAAGGTTTATTAGTGGCCAGTGACAGTGTCATGATTGAACGATTTGTAAACGACAGCCTCATTCATTCAGCACAGCACAGCACAGACAGGCCACGGACTTGGAAACTGGTGTTAGTAAACAGAGCTCACTTGTAAATAATTGCATTTGCAAATCTTTACACAGCCACAAATAAACAAGACACCAAACTTATTTTCTGTATCTGCTTCACATGAGTTTTGTTCAGGAGATTTAGAAGACAAGCGGGGGAACGTTGTCACAGATTAGGAACAATTCCTTCATCCCTCAGTAAAAAATGGACCCATTTTTCACACTTCTGAACATTTTGACATTAAAATTTACATTTTTTCAGACGGACAAATCAGGAGAAAATTCCCTTTGTTTGAGTCTCAGCCTCAGTAACACAATCTAATGAGATATCTGTCTCATTGTAAGCAATGAGCTCTCTGGCGAGATCACAACATCTATAGGGAGAATATTGAGCTAGCACGTAGAAATGAAACAGCTAGCTATTTTGGTTGGAATCTGGGTTATACAAAGAGGTATTTGGCTGCTGTAAACCTTCATAAATGAGTCATGTTCTCCATTCGACCAATATTTCACAGCCACCTAATTAGTCACGTGTGTGCACCAGACAGAAGCCAGTATTTTAAGCTTTCTACTTCAAAAAGGTGAAGCAGTGATTTTGACTTCTTCGTTCTCAAAGTTATTGAATTTAAAGTTAAGCCACTGACGGTTGAAAGGGAAAAGTCGAGGTCTGGCTGCTGGGAAATGTGCCAGTTTAACAGTCTGGCAGTAAAAGCGAATGTGATGTCAGTTTTTTTTGGCCTGTTCCCCATTAGATTGTAAATTTGACAGTGTGTGAGTGTATCCACTTAACTACTGTCCTGTAGCACAGCTAAATTGGGTTGTAGCTCATTTGCAGTCTGGTGTTGTTACTGTAGCTGTCTGGCTTTAGTTTTATTATAGCTTTTTGCTATTACATCACTAAGGACCTCAAGGAAATAGGTGTTAAAATGACAATGTCATTTTTGTGCTGAAAGATCACATTTGATCAAATGACATATACCGACACATTTTGGTTTTAGATATTGGTTTTTCAGTCTGTCATTATTACCCTGACCGGTTTTAGCACCAATAAATAAGCAGACTTTCTTGGTTTACTCACTCGTCCGTTGGCCTCTCCTTTCCACCAGCCCTGGTCTCCGCCAATCTTACTGTAGATTTTGACAATGTCTCCTTCTCGCAGTGACAGCTCTCTCATGTCTCGTGCTGCAAAGTTGTACCTGGCCACCGCTGTGCTGACCACATGAGGAGTAAATACTGTGAAAATGGGAAACAGTGGGATCAGCCACTTTGTGAGAATTTAGCATCTTACTTCACAGACTGATCTGTGCGTGATTAAAATTAATTTATTCCTCATTTCTATCAGGTAGAAAAGGGAAAGGTCATACAGGATGTAGTAGAAATAATTAGTTATGAACAATAATAAGCGTCAAGAAGGTTATTTCAGCGCTCAGGAGGAAAATGACAAATGAGCGTAATGGGAAAGGCCAAGTTATTTCATCACGGAGAAAGGAAATTTCTTTTCTTGATTTAATGAGGGAGCATCATCCTGGGAAGCACTAAAATGCTCACATTAATAAAAGAGTACCGTAGTGAAGAGGGAACGAGTTCACAGAGGTTTATCATGAAATCACAGGTGGTGGTGCAGGAGGACAACAGGAACAGGGGGAGGAAGAAAGAGAGATAAAGAGTACCTGACCAAAAGGGAGCTGAGCTTTGAGAAGAGGAGAAGTTGAGGCCCTGCGGACTGAGGAAGGAGAAGTTGTAGGAGGCGCATGTGGCTGCTGAGAGGAAGAGAGAGAGCAGGAAGTAAAGTTGGAAGTGCTTTTGAGGAGCATGCATGCAGAGCTAGTGAGCAGAAGCAGGGTTAAAAAAGATTTTCCATCTCTTAAAGCTGGAGTATGTTGTTTATATTGGGTGACAATGGGCAAAAATTTCCTAATAGCCTTACAGAATACTGCAACTCAAGAAGTCCTAAGAAAAGTTGGGTCATTTCAGAGAGAGGGGGGTTTCTATTGGCTGTTTTATAAAGTGCAGGCATGCACATGTCCCCACAGATGACGAAAGGCTGATACAATGGTGACATCTCAGCTTGAATAGTTGTTCTTCCAGCATTATCAACAACTGCAAACACAACAAAGAGCCCAACAAGGAAGGCCAACATGTGAAAACGACAGTCCATGAACCCTTCTTAAGGGCTCTGCAACTGTCTAAAAGGGGCAGGGCAGCGCTACAGAGCAGAAAAATGCAGAGGAGTGGAGGGTTCTTGTTTGAAGTTACAAACCCCAGTTTTAAAGATAAATCTGATCTGTTTTCATGTTCATACATATTCCGAGTTTTAGAGAGTAGCTCAAGGACTTTTGCATGACATGTCGTCATTACCTGCACAGGCTGCGTCTCCCTATTTTGACATTTAGAGGGGCGGGTGTCTGACGTTGTCGAGTTGCCATTTCGGTATTCTGCTGCTGTAGCTTTTTCTCTTTTAGATGGCATTGCTGTCTTGCATTGTCATACCACCTTGTCTTACGCTCTCAGAAAAAATTAAATGTTTTTATGCGCTTCTTTTCAAGTTGAGTCTCCTCCTTCCCCCATGTCCTAGCGCATCCCACATTTGTTTCTTTATTTAATGGTGTTTTTGAGATTCTAAACTGTTCAAAATGTGTTTTCCCACTCCAAACAAACCAAACCGCGTCTCAGTTTGATAAACAAAGAGACCTGACCTCCAGTCAGCCAAATTTTGGACTGTTGGTCCACACTGTGTTCCATGGCATCTTTCGCACCGCTGTTTCGGAACTAAATGTCTAAAGGTCGAGAACAAACACGTAAGCACCCCTACAATATTCCTTTTTACTTATTTTGGATGTGAAAATGTGCATTATATTTCATTTACAGCCTCTCAGACAATGTTAATGTGGATATCACAGTCCTTTCATAAGGAGAATGAGAGATATACATACAGACAGATGATTGGCCGTGGCTTTTACCAACCCTCGATATTATAATGTTTAACCATTAATTCTTCCTGATCATAATAGGTTGTGACTAATCCTGCCACTGTTCCCATGCACATGTGCAGGGTATGACAAACACAGAAATCTGTAAAAAAAAATTGTGAAAGAGAGTGAAGGAATACAATGATCAGACTCCATTGTCTCTATTCATTTACAAATTTAGCCCAAACAGGAGGGGAACAATCTTGCATTAGTGGCCAGTTCTTCCTGCACATTGAAACAAAGGAAGGCCAATATAGGACAGGAGTCAGAGCCAATACTGATAGAGTCTAATGGTCGGAGAGGGCTGCCAATTTAGACAGCTAGACCACAGATCTCATAGTCAGCTGACAAACTCTTCCTCCATCGTCGTCTTTCTCATTTTATCTACTTTGCACTGCTGGCCTCCTTTGCCAGCCTGTAATCCCTTTAGGCTTATCCATTCCTCTCTGCATGAGTTAGGAGACTCACTGGCCAGGGGAGGAGTAAATACTGAGAGAGTGGGAGGTACTCTGTCTCATTTATCTTACCCTGCCTTGCTATATCCACAGCCAAGATGGCAAGGGATTAAATTTATAAAATGGACCATCGCATTATAACATCACCGTCACAATCATTCACATAAGCAGGTAGATATATAAGTTGGCATACAAAGCGCTATTAGTCACTGAGCTAATGATCCATTAGCTCATTAGCTCATGATTGCAGTTTGCTTTCTCTTCTAGATATGCCCTCCAGTTTCTCCTTGGGTAATCCGAGGTGTTCCCAGGCCAGGACAAATATGTAATTCCTGTAGTGTGTTTGTCGCAAGCCCGATGGTTTCTTCCCAGCTGAATGAATCTTCAGTTCTACTGCAGGGATGTGCCCATCTGAATCAAAACCCTGAGCAGACTCAATTCAGACACAAAGAATGTACTTTTCAGACATCTGCATCTCACCTAAGGAAACTGATTTTGTTCACTTCTACTTAATACTTTTGGGCACTACCCAAAAGCTCTTGACCAGACGTGAAAGCTGTAACATGGATTAATCAACACCTGTTATGGGGCAATATTTCATAGAAAAGAATACTGCTGTACCACTACTGTGCTGCACTGCACTGTACGGACAGGAAGCGGAAACATGCTAATTTATGCTGTGATGCACCAGTGAGCATTGCAAAATAAACACTCCAGACTAATAAAGATGATCGTAAATGATGGTAATTTAAATTTCTTGGATGAACTAATGTTTAAGTAAAGAGAGGCTCTTGGTAAGTAACTGAATTGCTCTTTCTTTATTTACAAGTAAACTCTATAAGGGCCATTTTCGTGTTTAATTTAATTTTCATCAGGACTATTGGTACTATTGTTCATGAACCAAATTTCAGCAGCAGCAAAGTAACAGGGCAGCATGAAAACTAGACTCACTGACTGATACTTGTTTTTATCTCTGTGTGTCGTTTCATCAAGACTTCTCCTCCCACTTTTCCTCAGTTGTACATTAAATGATACATTTAATGATATATTTTGAGAAATTTCGATTAACTACCAGATTGTGTTGCTTGTGTTGATGTGGGGTCGCGCTACAATTTGGTATGAGCTAATATTTGATAAAGCATTAAAGACGATTCCCTTCTTTGTCACCATGGCTCAGGTTAACTGCACACGGCTTACCTGGTGAACGGGTGCTGGCCCGAGTTAACGAGCGTTCTCTTGACTTGTAGGGGTATCGTAACGTAGTATCTAATAACTTGAAGCTTTCTTTAAGTGAATGAGACTGATAGTACTCCACCAGCTCCTGTTAAAACAAACAGTAGAGAAAGATTAAAAACTAACACTGACATACAGTACTGTGGCAATTTCCTGTTTGTTTTTTAACATGACTCACCAAAAGACTCTCAAACTTCTTGGCCTCAGTGATGTGAATCCAGCTGTCTTTTTCAATGACTTTGATGTGTTTTACCTCATCATTGAATCTGTTAAACACAGCAAAAATCACCAAGAGGAACAGAAATTGTATTCTCATGGAGGATTTGTCTAAAGCATTTTGTGTTCACTCTCGAGGGCCTTATGGGTAATCATCACTGTCGTTAACGTTAAATATTTTTTTTGTATACCTGAAGGACTAATAAACCAAAATAAAGTTTTGTTTTATTAAAGCTGACTGTGGATTTGATTGTTTTTTGAACCACTGGTCCCTACAGAGCCTTTGCACCTGTCTCCAAGACAGGTGCAAAATGCTCCAGAATGAGCTCGTACATTATATCCCTCCAGAATGCATTCTCTCCAAAAATACACACAAGAAACAGGATAAAAAAGAAAGCAATTACCATGTCGTGATTAGACAGAGCTAAAAGGGGCAAGGGAAAGGCTTACTGGGGCATCCAGTGAGAATTTGTATTTCCCAAGAGATGCGGATAAAAACCTTCCCTTGAAACTTTCTCTCTCCTGTACGACGTGAAAAACTCACTTGATGCTAATGGCGAACCTCTCTGCCTCAGCTGTCCTCTCTCTGATAAGGTAGGTCCCACTGCTGTGGGATTTTAAAAGGTTATCTGCCTGCTGGCGCTCCATGTTCCCTGCAAACCTACAGAGGAGCAGAGAATTAATGTTGTGACCTACAAATACCAAATACACAGTAACGTAAAAAAATGACATTGAAAATTCTTTGCCACTTGTTCAACCAACAGCCATGTATCAATTAATTGTTAAGTTACTGTCATTGTTAGGGAAGTAGTTTAAGTTGAATTGGTGCATGAATTTAAAAGTATACAAGTATTAACTTTGACATGTCTGCAGTAATTAAATGACAGTGACCTTAGGGTGATGGCAATAAAGTGTGGAGAAGATGAAATCTTATATCTTCAACATTCAGAAATAAATCTTACCAAGGGTATCCATAGTAGTCTGCTTCCCTTGAGGACTGGCGGCTTGATAATGACTGGAAGGGCTGTCACAAATATGAGACACTGAACACTGAGTAACTTATAAACAAAATAAAACCATAGCTTTATCTCACTCTGCCCTCTTCTGGACTCTATGGATAGAGACTCAAAATTTAGCAAATCAGGATAAGCCTAGCTGAAACCCCCCCCCCAGTACTTTATCTCTCCATCAATAGGAAAATTTATTCAGTAATGGGTTTTACGGGCAGTTTTTTCGTGTGTTGCGCGTATGGTTACAGGTGGTGGTCTAAGTCAGGTGTCCTGAATCAGACCACGGGGGTCCTCTCTCCATCTAGGACTAAGATAAAAGGCAGGTGGGCGTTAGGGGTTACCACTAGCCAGCTAGGTTCAGTGTGGTAGGCCAACTTTTGCAGCAGGGAGGCGGTTTGTTGGACTGCACCCAAAGTACCCATTGAGTCAAGCAAAGACTGGAGCCTTTGCGTCATAGAATGTGTATAAGCACAGGAAGAGCAGTCTACCAACAGTGACATATGTGACTGGGATCCGAGGAGAGTAATACACACAGAGTGCAACTGGGGATATTTAATGTGTATGTTTCACACAGCTAAATGTGGAGAGAGGAGTGCCCTGGTACCGCCTCCTCACATGAGTACCTGTTAAATGTGTGTGGTTTACTCACCTTTGGGTCCAAATAAGGTTTGACACACGAACTTGGGAAGAAGCCACTTTTTTGTGTTGGCATCAGCTTCCCCTGCAAGATGAAAGCAATATACAGTATAAGATTTCTTGTACTGCACTTCAAATAATGAGGCAAACAGATGCATGAGAAGATTGCAAAACGCAATGAAAAATGAAAATAAATTGCCGTAGAGCAAAGTGAAAAGTGAATAGTGTACTATAGTATAAACTGGCATACAGAATGTTATGTATGATATAACATTTAAATTAATAGAATAATGAAAATACAAATTTTACAAATTTTTTTTACAGAACTGTTTTGTTTTTTTCTTAAAAGAAAAACTGAAATGAACACATCTGTCAGGTTAATTTTTAGGTATGACTCACCAACTAATATTACATGAAGAGATTCAACTGTTATGGTGTTCAGGGAGGAAGTAATATGTTTAATAAATATCAATCTTTAATAAATACCATCCAGTCTGATTCACTGCAGAAGATCTTACAGCTTTGCAGCTTTTTTCAGTGTTAAACTAAGATTGATAAAGATAAAAATTGACAAACATTTCATAAAATTGAAGAAAAAAACACCCAGGTGTGTTGGAAGTCAGTACGACTTGAATAAAAATGAGAAGACCTCATGGAAAAGGAAGCTGGTGCCAAGCAACTTCTGATGTGCAACAGTATGCCAACAGTGTGGAGTTTTAAAAGTGCAATTTTATCACCACCTTTGAAAGTCCACTTGACATTTAGAGGAAACCTTTTTTTCACCAAACATGCTGACAGACATGAAGGAAATAGATCCTGGTACTGGGATTCAACAAGTTAAATTCAACAGCAGCCCTTAAAATTCACATTTTAAGGCTTAAAAAAACACTCATCTGGAGATGGCTCTCTGGAATTGCAGCACTTAGCATTGTTAGTACTGAGTAACAGACTGTAAATAAAGATGGACTGCATGAGAGCTTTCCAAAAGTGAAGGGCATGTGGATGTTTTGGTGAGAATTTGATACTGTGCCTAAAATGAGGTCACCAGCACAAGATGGCAGTGGTCCTATCCTCGACACGTCGAGATAAGTAGGATGCTCCCAATGGGAAAACAGAACAATATTGGGTTGGGGCAGGCACTTTCTGGTGGCTTTATGTATTTTTGACTTGGCAAGTAACTATATCCTCTATGAAAGCCAATTCTGCTAATGTAAAAAAATGTCGAATTAATATCTCATTATAATGCAAAATACTGAGTTACTTGTTTCAAAATAATGTCTTTTTAGCACAATATAATGAGTTAAAGCTGCAGTCAATAAATTTGAGAAGAGAGAGGATTCAGGTTGCATACTTGAACAAACTCCACTCTTGCTCAGCCTCTAAGCCCCTCCCTGTAGGGAAGGCTGCCGCGTACGCTATCGGAGATCAGTCTAATGTACACGTAAATCTTTCTTTCCCACGTGCTTTCCTTCAAATGTCGAGTTATTTTTTTGGTGTCTTTGTCCAATAAATTAAATCCTTTCTGTGCCGGACAACAGAGTCAACAAAAGCTGCCTCTATAACTGTTTCTGCGTAAAATTGGGACTAGGTTCCAATTAGAAGCGGCTGTTTACAGTACCTCCCACCATGTGGTGTCAGGATCTCCCTTCAGCAGCTCAATGAAATCTCCTGTTTGAAAACAGAGTGGTGTCTTCCCTGGGGATGCTGGTGTGCCATGGTAGTTCCTCACTGCAACCATCTTGGGACCTGGAAACATAAGCAAGCGTGTGCTGTCAGTTAGTAAGTAGAATGTCTTAAATCCCAGTTTGTCTGGGCAGAGTTCTGCTCACAGTGGTTTGGATCTCCTCTTGGGCTTCACATGTAATATAGTGATTTAGGCTATGTGGGCTAGAATTTTTTTTTTTGCAAAAAATCTTGCCCACTGAGTGTTGCATCGGTCTAAGACACACAACCAAACCACAACAGCTTTTAAATCTCTGCAGACCTGAGGACCACCGAAGTCCATCAGTTCTCAACTTTTTGAACTACAGTCTCTGTACTAGCATGCGAGAATGCAGTGCCACTCACTCTTCATGCTTGATAAAGTTTTGGTTTGTGTGTTGTGATTCCACTAGATGGCAGTAGATAGCTGCTCAAAAACAGCTCTCACTGCAGGACACTTGTTACATGACAGCTGATAAAATATCTTGTTTTCCATCAGATTAAAGCGATAGGAAGTGTTCTAACCTGATGAGATTCCAGGTTCCTGTGAAGGAGAAACAACATTGATGTTACAAGAAAACTATTTACAAAATCTCTCAAAATGGAAAATGTGAATTATAGGACGAAAATCACACGATGGTGATGATAATGATGGTGATTAATTAAAGATATATACTCACCAAATCATGAGGATCTGAAACAAGGCAAAAGAAACAGTGACAGTCAGGAAGGGTTCACAACAAAACTGCCTAACTTTAATATTTATGCATGAGTTCATATGGACATGTGAGTCTGATAATATGTTTCAAGCCTCCATGCAGCTCTTTTAAACAAGCAAGCAACTTTTCTTGTTTGGCTCCATTTAGGGTTCATCCCAGAAGTAAAGTTAAGATGTGGTTCTAAAGTAGTGAAGCTGAATGAGCCAGATGCTAAAAGGCACACAAGTTTTCCTCCCAGAGCCTGGCCCCATTCATTATCCCATCCCATTCTCAATCAGCCCCACTTTCATTACCAGCTCTGTCCAGTCAGGGAAAATTATGTAGTATGCACGTGTTATTTTCCCTATTACAGGAGTATGCTTATATACTGAACTTAATGCAGATGCACTGTACTGAACTCCTCTTTTTAAGAAAGAACGTTCAGGGTTTTCTGAATTTCCCACACTCTTTAAAGTGTCACAAGATATATCTGAGGTGAATCAGTCCACTGAAAGAAGATAATAGGAGGGAAAGCAAAAATAAAAACATCTAGTTTTGTATTGTGATGTCCATTTGCTTTTGAGAATTAGAGGACCACGTCTCCTCATCTATGCTCTACAGATAAGGGATGGAGAGGGTAATGATCTGGTCTGGTATGATCTTGTCATAACTTATGGACACATGGAGTCAGTGTTTCGCAACCTTTTATCAGAAAGCATGATGGAAGAGGGTGACTTTAGTTTGCAATCAATGGGAAACATTTACACAAGTCAATAAGTTGCAGCTAGATGGGATTTTGCAGAGGTGATTTTTAAAATATGTCTGCTATGTCAAAATTATTTTTTGAAGGCAATTCTGACAAAGCCACATGACATCCCGGGGGGCGGCACGGTACCCTCGCTGAAAAAGGCTGGTACAATCAGAGCTATATCTGCGGAACAGGTTGGGGGTAAGAACTGAAGGCCAGATAATTCGCTCCGAATCCAAAGTTATATTTTTCTCTCCAGTTACAATCCCCCACACACAATCCCACAGAGAATGTCACCTGTTTTCCTGCTGCATAAAGTAATCTACAAGCAAGCAGGTTTATAGTAGTGGACATTTCACAAAGATTCTTCCATTTTTATCAGAACTAAACATAAAAATCATTCCATGATTAATGTCTGTAATAAAACACTGTGTAATGATTTAAACTAACCGTAGTTTAGCCTTCATTTCAACCCCACCACCTTTAAATGCGTACCAGAATCGGGCTTCAAATTAAACGACTGGAGGTGAGACCTACTGATTTTACAGATGGTGATGACTTCCAGACACTCTTTGTGTGCTCCTGTTCCACAGCGAGAGCAGTAGTATCCCTGATAGAAGATTCCCCTAGAGGACACACACGCACACGCACGCATGCCCACACACGCATTAGTAATGCAAACAGGAAGTGTCCCAGACACGAATCAACTACATGCTAGAGCAACACAAAAGGAGACTCGCTGCTTGTTACCGCATGCCTGTGACTGTGGGAAAATCAGAATATCAGCTGGCCCCACTCTACACCCTGTACTCCTGACCCACGTCTGTTACAGGTACTATAACACTACATACACTGCACACTGCCATGTTCAATAGTAAGCGCCACAAATCACAACGGAATGTGCCGGCGATGAAGCAGTAATTAGTATGTAGCAGAGTGAGAACGTTGCTCCCTGCTTCCACTGGCCCTGTGAATTTAGGTCAGCCAAGGCATGAAATTCGTGGGTCAATGAACAGAGTGGAGTTCACGCCTGTGACTGTAACAGAGGTGAAAGTGTTTTTTTAGTGGGAGAAGTTGTCCCTGCTACAGTTGAGCAGCACTCTCACATGGGAGAAAGTTGGTGCTAGGACAGGGAATGTATAAAAATATTGTTCGACAGCCTTATTCACACTATTTTTATTTCCCAAAGATCACAGTTACACTAATGATGGGCTATGGCAGCCAAAAACATACTCAATCTATATTTAATGTTTGTGTGTTTGTTCTTTGCTCACCAGATGTGGCGATTTAACACTCTAATCGTCACTTGCTTTCTTTGCTCTTGTGATAAGTGTACATTTTTTAACAGTACTATCAAGTGACAAGTGATGCATTTAAAACTACATGTTACACTGTAAAACTCTTGCTTAATAGCAGAGGTGTAACATCAGTACTACATTCATGTAGTTTTCACAATTGACATGCATTTCCATTTTCCCCGACTTCAAATTTAATTTCCACTAAAATTCACAAAAGAAAATATTATATTTCTTTAATGTAAGACATTTATGTGGCAGGTGTAACTTTATCATCGGCAGCTATAGTTAACCTTAGAGAATAACAAGGTTAACAAAAAATAACAAAAAAAACACGATGTATTTCTAAAATTTGATCAAACTGGTCGATACTGATTAAACTAAAGGCCTTAATTTAGAATTAAGCCCAAACTTTAACTTTTGCGATTCTTTTGTATCAATCACCTACCAATAAATTAAAACTTAAATGTTACACATTTGTTAGCCAAAGTTTTGTTTTGTCTTGTTCAGTCTGACAGTTTTTAAAGTGTTTATTTCTGTGGCTTTAAGGAGAAATAGCGATCATTCTGGTTGAAAATAAAATCATTATCGTTGTCATTTCTTATGTTGGGATGAACATGATTATTTTTGGTCTGTATGGGTTCCAGAAACCTTTATTACTACCCTTGTAGGCAGACCAACAGACATACTGTCCATACTATCTTGTACAAATACTACATTAATAAGGTCAGGCTGTGATAAAATATCTTTTTAGTTCACATAAAGATGTCTGTCAGGATAGTACAAAATACACTTTTAATACTGAGAATTTGTGGATATTTGATTGTACTTTACAAATGTGAAAAACAGCGAATATGTTATTCAGAACAGAATACGAATGTGCTATTAAGCACATCAGCTGTGGAGTTATGTAGACGGTTGTTACCTCAGGAGCATTTTGCAGGCTCGACAGTTGGTGTTCTTATCAAATGTGTGCATTTGGAAGTTATGCTGATTGGCAGTGGCTCTCTCTGGCTTGATGTTGGACCTGGAAGTGAATAATAATAAATGAGAAGAACTTGATTTTTCTGGTTTGATTCACTATTTTAGGGGAAAACAGACAAAGGTACTGTATCATGATTCAATTGTCCCTATTTAAAATGATGTAAATACAGTGAAAGGGGGTGTTCTCTGTGTTGCTAATGTTACCATCTAATCGCACTTACATGGCCATGTCAAACTGCTCCATCCACTTCCTCTTTGTCTCCTCAGTTTTACAAAAGAACTGGAAGCCCTGCTTCCCTTGCAGGTGGATTAGGTAAAATCCATAAGACCACTGGAGAGAACAAGTCAGTGAGGAACAGAAGGCAGAGTGATGGGTGGATGGATACAAAAGCTTGTCAATATGTAGACAAAACCATACAACAAATCTGATCACATTTGTCTCTGAAATGAAATATGCTCCACGATACATCTGATCAAAAGCCCGATGGCAAGTCACAGAGCTGGCGGGTGCACATGCAATCCCGGCATTACGCCTGAAAACACCATTGCCAAAAACAGGCCACAATGAAAGAATGAGTCAAATAAGGAGTTCACTTGAGCTTACCATTTTTCCACTTGACTGGTAAGCATGCAAAAAAAGAAAGACACCGGAGAAAGACCCAGTTACACATGCAAACATGGACAGACACATGCAGATCCGAAACGTAAGAAAAAATAAAAATAAAGCCATGTTAGACTAGTGGTGCAATGGACTGTGCTACTTCTTTCATGAATCCCAAATGACCTTCATTGCATTTACATGGTCTTTCGAGCATGGGCGAGCAGAATGTATACTTGACGCTTCAACTCATTACTTTAAGTTCTATATCTGAAATTACCATCAATGAGGTCCCTCTGCTCAACGGCAACATTTGCAATGATTACATGGGATGATTCATTACCTGTGCTAGTAACAAGGCTGCCTTTCCACTGCAAGCTAACGCATTCAGCCCAGCGTCCTTTCAAACCAAAGGATGTTCTTACCTTTTTCATATCTTTGTTGTTCATGGGGTCGTCCGACATTTTATATGACTGCAGTTCAATAATCTCTTTGAGCTCATAGCTATAACCTTTCCTCTTGCAGACAATGACCACTTTATCAAACAGGAAAATATACCTGCAGACACACACAGTCAATTGTTATTAACACAGTGAAAAGATTTCTAAGATGTTTATTTGTTTACTTATTTTGAGTTTTGACTCACCGGTCCTGTTTTGTCCGGTTGACGATGGAGCACACCTTCAGCTCTCCGTCTATCTTTGGCCTCCCATACTCCTCCAGTTTTACCTGCTGCTTAGGTCACAAGGACACACAGAATGTCAATCTACTGCCTTACTAGGACTTCTAAATCTAATGAGAAACCATAAATAATTAAAATAACAATCACAACCACGATAATTACACTTGCATTTCAGAGTGATCCATAGAGATATATAATGAATAATAAAAATACAATACAATACAATCTGACACTATTCTGCCCCTGCTCAGCTGTATGTACTCGGCTTTTCCAGATTTCAAGCTGTCTTATGGTATCTAAGGACATATTTATGAGTCTAAAAAACAGAGGCGGAGGCAAGAGCAAGAGGGATCGAGAAAATGAGAGAAATATATGGAATATGATGAACTTTTTAAAGAACGTCTTTTTTTCATGTTCTGTGGGGCTATTTTTTTTTTTTTTATTATTAGGAGTACTATAAACGTTACATGTACACTATAAAAGCAGCTTCATGACAGCAGTGGTCTCAGCAGAAGAGAGAAAACATGGGTATTTTCAAGAATTTTTTTCCCCTGTGATGCTCAATAACCAATCACATCGTCTTTAAAACTTAAAAGCCTACTGATACCATTAGTTTATATACAAAAAATGACTTCTGTACATGTGTCACATCTGGAAAGATTAATGACAAGAAGTAGGGAAAAGTGATCATAAATGATAAAGGGTAACAAAAATGACATAAATATATGCATATTTATTTCATTTTATGAATTAGATAGCAATGTGATGAGCTTAAATATTACTACAGGTGTTTGACAAGATGGTTCCTAGATAAACAGCTCAGTTGGTAGAGCAGAGGACTATAGGTTGTCAATCATAATCAACCTATCCTTAGGTTGCGGTTGATATTTCCATAATGGGATCTATACATATCTATATAATATTTAAGCCACAGGTTGATATTTTGGAAAGAGATCAAAAACCAATATCGCTCACTAATCCATAATAATCACTAACGACAGACATCTGGAAAGTTAGGGGCCAAATAATATGTGGCACTGACAATTTAAGGGGG
>KV751320.1:13264430-13278541 GCA_001698575.1 Mola mola | reverse complement strand
ACATGAGCAATTGGACAACTGCTTGGTAGCCTGTTTTTGATCAGCTCATAGTATTTAGATTTGCATAGTACTGTATTTTAAACTTTCATCAATATTGGATATCATCTTTGCCAGCCCCTCCCTCACACTTCAAATTAGTAAAAACACAGTTCATAAATCTTTAATGTGAAATCACTAATAAGGATTAACAGACTACTATCCCACAACTTAAAGAAAGAACAAGAAAATAGAATTTCAAGGTATTCAAACTAAAAATTCTTTAAGTTGAAAAAGCTGAAAAAGGTATGGGGAAAAGTAGACTTACAAGGTTTTCTATCGAACTTTGGAACTCGCTGATTTTCTTCAGTGTCTCGTTGTCTCTCTTGACCTCATTGATGTACATGGCCAGGTCCTGAGAGAGCAAGGCAAACATTGTATCAGCCGTCTGTCATATCATGGGAGAACTTGGAGCCATGGCAGCTGTATGAAGCCATTTATGAAACATGGGCTTTGAGCGTTGTTGCATTATTATACCACACCCATGAACACATAAAAAGGATAATGTGCAGCACAAACCTGCATAGCTTCCAGAGCCTCCTTGAGTTGTTGTTTCTCTGGTCGGTCAATTGAGTGACTCAAAAGTTCCTGTGGAGCAGGATTATTGTTATAAATGTTGTTGTGACAAATGTAACATCGACAAACAACCTAAGACACAAAATCTCAACAAACAAACAGTGTGCTTTCTTGAAATGTACTAGCCAATAGTGAATAGTAAGGGTTGGTCTGAGAGATATACAATTGTTGTCTTTACTGAGATTATGGATACAGCTTTGAGCTGACTATCATTAACAGCAACATGCATGAAAATAAAAGACAAAAACAAGCCAGAGATCACTAACCAACCTCCGGGTCTCGTGCTTCTTTAATAGTAACAAGATAATGGTATATTGTCTTCCATATTTCCAATCAATAACAAATATGTTGCATTGTTTTGATTTATGATCAGTCACCTCCAGCACTGGCCTACTGGGGTGATTTATAAAATGTTGCAAAGTTGTTTCCAGACTCAATGCGTTTTGTGACAATAAGAAACGTAAAAATAAAATTGTTACAGGTGTTCGGTTGGCAATCCAATTTTGAATTCTACTTGTATTAAATCATTTTTTTTCAGTCAGAGGAGATTTTGTGCAGCAGTTTGGTGTTTACTTTGATTCATACATTCAAGCTTCTGTAGTATCTACAATTTTGCTTTTAATGTTTTATTGTTCGTTTTTTTTTTTTTTCAAAACGATACAAAACCCGAAATGTACGAAAGAGCTGTTTGTCTTTTCGTAGGAGTGGGATGATGAATGCAATTCCATACAATTCATGTTTCGTGGGCTGTGGAACTGGAAAACCTAAAAACGTAGAGTATTAATAGCATTATATAGTATTATAATAGTATTTATCACTTAGTTACATTTTCCACTCTGATAAATGTCCACTTTGGAAAAAATCGGATCTCCTGCAATTTAGTTCTTGTCATTGTTAAGTCATTCACATGCTAGCTTTATAAGAGTGTGCAACATGAGGGGGGAGGGGTCTCTCTCCCCCCCCCCCAAGCTTTGCTGTGCAGGCCCCATCAACAGTCATTACTGCAGAGACAAGGACGTTATCCGTCACTAGCTTCCTACCAGTAGCAACGCCAACACAACAGTGGTAAGGAAGTGGGTGTTTCGCCGTTCGTTGCTGCCTTTTCAAATTAATACATGTGAAGCGTTATTACATCATCAACGGAAGGTGCTTCTCTATGCAGACCACAAGAAACGATCATCTGCTCTTTTGAGATACTACTGTAGCGAAGCAAGGTACTGTATGTGTGTGTGTGTGTGTGTGTGTGTGTGTGTGTGTGTGCAGTGCAGGGCGAGCTTGTTCTGTAATGATGCATCATTTTCGTTTCTCTTTTATTATTTCTGCTCTGTTGACTTTCTTCACGAGCAGAATGCTTAAAAGTGGCATTTGTTGGTTTTTCACCCGCAATTCTCCTAAAATAACAGCAGGTGAGCCACTTGTGAAGAGACTTGTTGTTAATGATGTATCTTAATGATTTTTTTTTTTCCAAAACCAATGTGGTGCATCATCACCTAAAAGATTACAACAATATCACAAGTAGAATTACATTTGACATTTAACACTTGTTTTCCTGCAGAGCATGTCCAGTAGTCATGGAATGAAGAATGGCTGAATGTCCCTGAGTTTACAGTGTTGTATATTAAAACAAATATTAAAATGGATAATTTCATGATGTGTTTGGGAGAGACAGGGAAATGGGGGTAACACAGTTCCAAAATCTGAAAATTAATGTGAGGGACAGCGATGATGCAGACACGTAACAAGTGAATGAATGTATGGAAAACCCTGAATATTAACACTGATTAAAATCACTGAATCACTCAAATATTCAAATACATTGATTCAAAAGTAGAAAAATACTGCTGCTAAGGGTTTCCTGGGTCATCAAATGCTGATGATTTGTGTTTAGCTTTGCTACCAACCCAGAGTGTCAGTATTTCACAACCCATGAATACAACATAACATCTCTTAATTTTCTCCTTTAACTATAACATCTGATCTGCTACTTCAGTACACTTTAGCAGCAAATGAGCTTGTGAACATTATGTAAAATTACAGATGACCATTTAATATCAGGAATATTCATGACCCCTGTAACAAATTGGCCATATTTTCACATAATGACTCCAAGCAGCCCAGTCCTATAATGAGTTATGATTTAGTCTTCTTATTGACCTACTGACTCTGCAGATCAGTTTGTGGGTTCTGCTATTCATGCACGAGTGGAAACGGCAACTTAACTCATACTGCTCTACATCCCACAGCACATAAAAGATTAAGAGAACAAAGTTTTCACACCACGAAAAAACAGGGACATGCTGCTGTGATGATATCTATAGAAAATCGACTCAAGATGTGGCCTTAAGCATGACTGGATACAAACATCATAACACACGCACACACACAATCAAGACTTGTCAGTTTGACGTGCCCTAAGGCAGCATAGAGCCATGTTTCACTGCAAAGCCATGGGAAGCAGTGAAATGGGGTGTGTTTAATCTGATTATTCTATGGTTGATTTGACGGTAGTGCCTCTCTGAGACTCCTGCAGGGGTTCAATTCAAATTAATAGAGAAGTCACAGCAGCAGTCTGTGGAGTCCTGCAGTCACCTGACGTAAAACCCTTTCCTCCACCCACAAGTCCATTACGCACCACATCATAAACTCATATGCTCATCCATAGTTGAGATGCAGTCAATTAATCATGGGGAATATTACAGTGATCACCTTGTTTAAGACACGAAGCTCCAGGAAAACTTGATGGCTAAGACATGTGTGGTCAGACACTTAAACATATTTGCCCAACAGGATAAATAAAGCAGCTCTATAAATAATAATAATAGCTCTGTTTTGAAATGAGCATGTCTAAAAAGCAGAACCACATTTGGACCAGAGAAAATGTAAAAAGGCAGACACACAAGACAAGCTGATTTTGGTTCAATGAGGCAATACAATACGTCTCACCACAGTGATTTTTGGAAAGTGCAAGTAACCGTTTCCAAAAGGGCAAAATTGTCAGTGCTAAAAACTGCTGCTAGACTGGTCACAAAAACAGCACAGACACAATTTCATGCAGGAAGGCCAAAAACTCTGGAACATTATAACAGAAACAGGAAGAAAACCAGAGGAACAACTGGCAGCGGTCAAATATTACTGGCAGGAATAAACAGACTTATTGCAGGATGACTGTTGGGCATCAGACAAAATTACAGCAGATATACATCAACATGTGACGACTAATAAACAATCTTACAAAAATTACTTCAGTCCAACAAGCAGAAATAGTTACATGTTATCCCTAGAGTTCCTGAAAATACTGCATTCTGGATAGTTGTCTTTTCCTACATTTGGAAATGTTGACATTTTGGGAAAACCACTAACTTTTCAGAGACAATTTACAAGCCTAAAGGGGTGGGAATGTTTGATGTCTAAAAGATGGAAAGTAAAGTGTGAAACAACAATTGCACCAGCAACAGCAGTCTTGCCTTCTTTAAGATCTGTCCAATATTTGACATTCAACAGACGTGCAAAGGACTACTGAGCATTCTATGACAGGCTAAATCTTTAATGAGAGCAATTCATGGTGTTAATTACCTTCCTCTGCTTTGCAATATTGTTTCCTTCAATTTATTTTCCCTCTGCAAAAGTAAGTGGGGGGGGGTGACTACCCTGAATAATGACTGCAGTAGGGGCTTTGCAGCAGTGTGATGGCTCTTACCTTCAGTAGTAAGTGATATTTCAGCACCCTCTGCATGGGAACCACCAGAAGATCCTGCAACTTGAATTTCCCTTCCTGCACTTTCATAGTACATTCCTGTGGAACAGCATGGGAATTAGAATGGGAATTATTCTATGTTGCATATTGCAGCATTGCACATTTCTTAAGAAAAAGCCCTCATTCATGGTTTAATAATTCATTGTGTATTGTTTCTGATTCGACACATTCACAGGGTGTTCCATTAGTGACAACGAGGCCAGTTAATTCTTTCAGGGCACTAAAGTTGCAATGATTATACTGCAAGCTGACTGGGAAATTCTTCTGACTAATGAATACATTTCTATAAACTTTGCTCATTCTCCAAAAGACAGTGTCCTTTGTTAGTAGCCTCAAGTAGCAGGGACAGCATCTTTAAAAATATTTTTGTATAAAAAGACTAAGAGAAAACTAAGAGTATCTTAGTGTCAACTAGCGAAGCTGTACGCCCTTTTTCATCTTCTTCTTTGCCATAAACTTGAAGAAACATTTCTCTAGCCATTATGAGCTTTCTTCTAGAATCAGATCACATTCTCCCTAAAACTCTTGGAGCAGAGAGAATCAAAGTCATACAAGGACACAAACAGGGATGTCTTGCAGCCAAGAGGGACCCAAACCCTGATGATTATCACCCAGATTTTAATCACGAATGCAGCACAGAGATTTTCAAAGTAAACAGGAAGTTGCCTGACCAAACCTCTTGAAGGCAGCCCCCAATAATCGAAAAGTGTGTATATTAATGGAGCAGTGCTTAATCATGTTCATTATAACAGCATATGATTAATTAAAGAGCTCTGATATTTGCAAATTACTTTATTTGCCTTTCTGATTTCATCTCAATTTGTACATGACAAGGGCAAATTTGGACCACATTTACAAATTTACTGAAGTTATTATTTATTCAGTGTCATGATTTATTCAACAGTAAATTTCAATTTTACTCCTGTGTAATGATTTTGAAAGAGACGTAAGATACTGTTGCCTTCATGAATAGAACATGATAGCTGTATTGAAGACGGTGGCTTCCTTGTTTAAAATTGTTGGTAATGGTGATATTTAATGTAACAGTGCACACAGTGACATCGGTTTTTAAAAAAACTTACATTACAGTTTGGTTTAATTTGTTGCAAAAGTAAAGAAACATTATGGTTCAGAAAAGAAAAGGATAGTTTATTATATTTGTTGGATTTATTGTATTGTAAGTTCACATTAAAATAATAATTAAAAAAAAATATTGAACTTTGCTTTTAAAATGTATGTGTATATAGAAGCATAGGAGGATTAGTAAGAACCACTTCACCAGGACTGTGTGGTTGTGGACAGATTTGATTAGCAAAATCCCTAGAAAGATGAGTCAATTGTCATCAGTGGCAGATGCCTACATTGCTAATGCTGGTATTAACTAGTAGCAGTATATTATCATAAGTCAGAAATGAGGGATATATAGTAATTTGTGTTATAAATTCCACTCCTCGAGGTCATCAGACATGGTTCAAACTACAAACTCTAAGTACACCTCAAATAAATTTCTCCTAAAGATAGTGCTCAATAGACCATTTTTCTTATACCTTTTGGTTTATTTAGTTAATTGATGCTATAACAAGTTGGTAAAACATCCTGATTGACAGCGTAGTCCTGCCCGCAAATGAGCATAACTCCAACTCTTTATTGCGGTTCTGTGTAGGCTCCGTCTCCAAATAACATCATCAGCACAATGGGCTAGCAATCCGATACAGGATATTTTGCTGTCATTTGTGTACAGCAGTGGGTGAGTTCAGTGAGAGGAGAAAAACGTTACCTCTACTTTAACCTTGACGTCCTCTCGCGTTGCTATTAGCTCATCCAGTGTCTTCTGAGCATTCTCCATGTGGCTGCAGTACTGACCGTAGATCAACAACCTGGTGGACACAATTCAGCAACAACTCTTGATGTCAACTTACTGTCACTAGTTTTCCAGTTTGTACTGAAAAGACAAGTGTAACCACAGGCCGTCACTCGCTGATTATATTCCATTTGCAAGCCGTTAACTACAGTCAGTCCCACAAGACGCTGATCACATGTTCAATCAATGAAAAATTAATATGAGTTATAAGACATCTATGGCTGACAATTCTGTTTTGTTTCTTCTCAGCAAGTATGGGAACATTTGAAGGCATGTGGGTTCATGAAACCAATCCAATGCCTGTAAGGCATGTTGAAAATCTTAAAAAAGGCTTAATAAGGACTAATGAGGCTCCTTTTAATTGTTACAAATATTGGGAATATATAATATCTGTGTAAAATAAAGAGACAAAGGGAGAAGGAGATTGCTCTTTCAGCCCAGAATTTGCTGTGAACTGGTTGGTGTCTTGGAGGCTTGTGGCACAATACTGCAATTTAATGTTGAGACTGGTACTATAATTTGATAGGTCAGCCTCAGAGCCATTTGGTACTACAGGGGGCAGACAAATTAATATGGGAATACAAGTATTATGATTAAGAATATGTGTGAATAGCATGAATAAGTAATGACTAGATTCTGATCTCAGGGCAATATTTGGAGGGTCAGCATCCTTTAGCCAATAAAGCTGCAATCACAGAGCACTAATGAAAGACACTGCTTCAAATCAGCTACTTTTCAGAGTTTCTCTTATCAGTGTGTGAGAGTGTGTGAAAAATGTCTTCATTTCAAGCAGTGAGGATATGAGAGCAGTGTTCATTATATATTACAATGGGACCCTGACACAGATCTGTGGGTTCAGCTGGAAGGAAGTTCAAAGTCATTTTGCCTGGAGGATGCCATGACATGTGGCAGACACTCCTCTTGCTCATTGACTGAGTCAAAGTAGGACATTGGCATGGCTGGTATATGGCTACACAGCCAATCCACCACCACCACCCAAACACTAGAATTTTTTTTAAGCAATTTATTTGTTTAAACTAATTTTCACTTGATAGTTTCATGCATTCACATGTTGTTTTCTGCCCAAGGGGACATACTGCAGTTTAAACAAAGTCTTGCACTGAACACCTTTCTATGAGAAAATTCAAACAAAAATTTGAATATGGTGCTAATTATGCTCAGATTTTAAGAAAAAAAACCCAAATATTTGTTAGTTACACCTTTTCAAATATTTATTTTGTTTTATATGAAAGTCAGTTAAATATATTTGATGTCTGGGATGTTAACAAAGTATTTTCAAGCATTAAATATCTGGTAAATGACAGTATCTACTGTTCATTAAATCTGTGCAGTTGTGCTGCTTTAAACTATGTTTAAAACATATAAAGTAGGTAGGAATATAACATTTGTTTGTTCCATTACGGCTTGCTGCCATAGAATTGTGAACCAGATTGTCCCTTCCTTCTAAAAGCAGCATTCCTCTCAGACCCATCTGTGAGTAAATTATCATCTGTTCCACAGAGCTACATTGCTAATGATCACTGCAGCCCGGGAGTTTTGACTACAGCCCCCCGGCAATGAGGCCTCCACACTGCACACTAACCCCAGGATAACAAGCCCCTGGACAAGACTTGACCCACACTTGGTGAGACAACTTCTCAACCCCAACCCCTTCAAGACAACTAAGTTATTAACATTAATGGGTCCTTGATCAATTATACGAAAGCAAGCGAACTGTACAGTGAAGACACGTTAGCACCCATCATTAAGTAAGATATCAGGATACAATGTCACATGAAGGTCTTCTTTTAAATGCTGCTCTTAGACAGAAATGAGTAGGGCTCAAGTCTCTGATGTGACAGTGAGTATCATAGTAGTGTAAGAGTATTAGTGAAGTAGACCAATATTAGCAGGCAACAGTGTACGAGAGAGCAAAGAAATATTTTAAAAATTGATTTTATACAACCAAATAATCTGAACAGTACTCTGCAATGTGTTTTTGAAAATATCTGAGGTGAGAAACTGCCAATGCAATAATAGAATAACAATAATTCTAATAAATAAGAAATGCTCTTCTGAAATAGTATGAAATCTGCTTAAACAAACAGTTGCAATTGGCTCGATACAGACCAAAGAGGGTCTGCATTGGGCCAAGGATGTATGCCTAAGTGTTACACTGCCTGGGAAAATGTTATGTAAACAAGCCATGAAACACCACTTCAGTGTGCATTTCCGATTAAGGGAGGCTTAAAGAGCAATTCAATGAGTCATCCACCAATTTACAGATAAGCAGCATCCTCTGACAATTTTTTTTCTTACTCCAAGTACTTGTACAATGGCTAAAGGCTAGATTTAATGAAGTTTGTTTGCATGCTCATTTATATTTTTTACTGCGTGGCCTTAATATGAAGTTTTCCTCAAAGGGAGAGTTTGCAATGGCAAGAGAATGAAGCACATGGAGTTAAGTGAATGGTAATGATTACTAAAGTGATGTGTTTACTCAACTGTCAGATACAAAAGGTTATCCTTCAGTGTGTCTGTATAAGTGTCCTTATGAATACATACATACCTACATGCAAATAAGCACTGTGTCTGGAGGAAGCAGATTGTTCTCCACTTCCTATAGACTCCCTTTCTGAGGTGTCCACTTTCAGTAAATATAAGCCCATGTCCACAACATAACCAGCACTACAACACTGCATTAGTTAAGTTATCCCAGTTATCAGCAAAGTTAACCACATGGACACAATGCAAACATTGCAAGAATCATATAAATACATTATCTTCATCAAAAAAGCTAAATTGCCTCTAGTGCTACAATTACAATCAATCATTATCAAAAGGATGCTCATTCCATACTGCAGCCAGCAAGGCAAATTGTTTGGATTTTGTCAAGCCGCATATGAGCTTTCGTCAAAATGAGGGAGTAACTAGTCGTTTGGCAGTCATAGAGCATCAGGGATTGGCTGTGGTGTGTGGTTTGACCTTGTCTTTGAGACATTTGATGCACAGTTGGCAAGTACCATTCATGCAAAACTTTGATTTACAGAACTTAAATAGATAAAATACAGTTGAAGCGCTTTCTTTCAGGGAAACTTATCGTTGACATATGTAAAATGAAAAGGAAGTCATTCTATCACTACTATCACTGCCTTTGTAATATCACTGGAAGCAATGAAATCCTGTATGCATATAAAAATAAATAAATAAATAAAGCATTTTTTACTTTAATTGAAGTGAATAATTGGAGATCAGTCTGAAAAAATACATCTTGTATAGCTTCAGAATATAAAAAAAATAACTATATATAAAAGGAAACATTTTCTGGCAACAAAGTATTACTGATATAATAGCTGAATCTTTAGATTCAGAAAATTTAAAAGGATAACAATAACAATAATCAATACAGTTTATGCAGAATATGCATACTGTTATGAAACCAAACAATCCCAGTGGGATTCCAAAGGACCAACATATTTTTGATTAACAGTATTGAACAAAATACTGCCTGTTGCAATGACTGTACTGTGTTCATAACAATAATTTTGATGAAATAACTTTGAGCAAATGCTGTTTTTCTAGTCCATACCTAAAAACTTAAAAATGAATAAGGTTTGTTGAGAAACAAGAGACAACAAACATTAAGTTCTTCTAGGATGGGTTTGGACATTTTTTATGTTTGCGTTGCTTCGAAATACAAAATGAGTTGACTTAGGCAATACAAACCCCACAGCAGTGAGGCTGAGGAAAAGGAGGAAGAAGAGATTATGAACAGCCGAGCTGTTTTAGACCGTTTTTGGGGTAGGAGTTTGCTGCTACAGTTAAAACTTGCTGTCTCTATTCTTTTCAGTGATATTGTCATGCTTTGTTAGTCTGTTTCATAATAAGGATGCTGTCATGCATGTTATTTTACAGAAAATGCATTTTTGAGTAACTTCACCCTGGGCCTTCACCCCCACCCTCACAGAGACCTGCAAGCAGAGCCAGGCGACTGAGGAAATCTCCAAGCAAACAAGAAGTGACAGGCTGTGGAGCCAGCTAATATCCTCTGACACATGGCATCAGAACCCCCTCACCTCCACTCAACATATCAGGCACAAAGCAAATGGAGGAGAACATAGAGCAAAGACTTCCAGTAATTAGGTTCAGTGTGTCCATGATAAGCTACTGCAACCATATGAGAAAGCCAGATTATACTGGAAATGAGTTGGGGAGTCTCGCAAATGAGGATATCAACAAGAGGGAACTTGGGTGTCCATTCACTTTATAGCGATTCTTCTGAAGACACTTTTCCATTCATCGTGGTTGTAGCAGTTTAAGAGGGGAAGCAGGCCAGATAAACCTATGACATTTTCAGCATGGCATTTAGTACAATACAACAACAAACAAAAAGCTTTTCATCTTTTGCACCAATGTGTGCAAAAAAAGATACAAGCACATTGTTGTAAAGGTCACAGAGACTTACAAGCATAGATGATAGCTAAATTAATTATGCCCACCCAGGTCTACAGGAAAGCGGCCAACACGCCCGATAAGAATGGTCGGAGTGGTCACACAGAGTTAAGATGACAAAGTGGCTAATAATGAAGCAGCTTTTACATGTCAAACACAAGGAGACAATCAAGGCTTGTGACGTACAGAATCTGCAAGTCTAATGAAACACCTTCTTAAAATAACCCTGCAGTGCATTGTGGGGAATGTCGCAAAAGGTGAATATTAACAAAGATCGATATGTCATCTGCCAATTTGTTATCAACTAGGAAGGTGGTCTGCCAGAGAGAGAAGATTGACATCCAGAACAAAACAATATAAAGACAGACCATCTGAGGTTTAATTTTGGTTCAAATAAATAAATATCCTGCTTAAGTTCAGTGTGCTTACAACTTTGTGCCAGCAGTTTAAGTCATTGTTCTAGAAGACACAGTGTCTTAAATTCAAAACCATAAAGAAATGATATTCCCATAAGGACCTCACAGGCCTGCACAGAAACTGACCTCAACTGACCAACACCTCTAGGATGAACCAGAACATTGAATTTGAGAAACCTAACAAGTGCTCACCTGGCTAAAATGGAGCCAATCCTTGCAGTAAGTTTGTGAAGAAGTGTATAGTGTAAAGTATTCCCAGAGTAGTGGGGAGGTTAATATAGCAAAAGATCAATACTATGGATGGGCATTTTCAGTAATTTCAATGTTCGGATACTCTTAATACCTTATGAATGAATACTTTAGTACTTTATACATGTATATATTTTTTTTACCAACGAAGATATAAATGGGAGTGCAATGTTGAATCAATGTTCTGCATATGTTTAATAAATAGCCTTCTATAGCCCGTTATATAGCTGCTATGTGGCTTTCAGAAAACATAATATAACAGTTTCACATATCTCTACATAAATCGCCAACAATGGAAAACAGGTGCAGTTTCAAATGTGCACATGCACACACCTTCATCAACATGCCCCACTCTTTGGCAGCTGCTTTAAGATTGTAACGTCTGTAGATTGTAACAGTCAATTTGTCAACACGTTGCTAATCAGCCTTCAGTTCAGTCCTGCTGTCTTCATACATATTTCCATTCTGGTAGCTTGTAGTGCGGCCAACCATCAGCTTCTCCTTTCACCAAACTTAATGGGACCATATCTCTAGTCACCTTTTCCATTATTAACACTAGCAGGCAAAACCATCCTTGTCTGTTATCATTACAGCAGTGTGTGCTAACAAAGCCAGCAGAGGATGCGATGCAAGACTGTCTGTTTTCAAGCTTCAAGTGCACGTGATTAAACTTCAAACTAGTATTTCTATAAGTTTAATGCCTCACTTTTACTGCTCACTGATGACTTGGTGCATGTAACTGTAGTTGACTAAGTTCAACTGATGTAGCCAAAAACAACACTGGGCAGGTACACAAACAGTAAAACTTCATAAATAACTTCACCAATGAGTACTCGATTACCTGTACCCGTCCCTAGTCAATATCCAACATGGCTTCAGCCACGTTTAATAACATATGGGTGTAGTGTTCAGGTGTCCACCTACTTTTGGGCATAAACATATAGGCAAAAAGGGATACTTACAAAACACGGTTATTAACAAAAATAAAGGTTGAATCTTCACTATCAGCAATGTAGAAACAACTGCTTCTCTTCAACTCTCGGCCTATATATTCTACTTTTCTCTCTCTTTCATGTCTTTCCAGTCCTTTACTGGCTAGCTGGACGTCATCTGAGGTGGCGTGCAAATGATGATTTCCTACATGATGCTCGACCAGATCAGGGAGATCAGGGAGATGAGCTAAAAGAGGAAGAAGATACGGGAGAATGTGCGTGTGTTCGTGTGAGATAGAGGGATAGAGTATGTGCCTGCCTCTATCTATTAGTAGGAACAGAGTCTCAAATGCCACACTAACTTTGTGTTACATGGCCCTCTAGGCTTCAGGGAGAAGTCTGTGATGATCCTATTACCTATGCAAACACACTATTGCCCAAAGAAATACTGTAACTGCCTGTTTCAGCTTGGAAGGATGAGGAAGAAAGAAGAAAAAATGTGACGACTATCATATCATTGTGCAAAGGAGTATAATATATACTTATGTATTCAAGAAAAGGTACATACACACACACACACAGGCAGTGAAGTGTGTGATTCACTCTTGTGGTAATGGCTGTATCATTCAAGGAGAGTGGCGTATCCACGGCTGTGTGACCAGGGTTAGAACTTATCATCACCATCATTACCATTACCTATAAAGGAGCCACACTCTTCACAGGAGGCAGGCAAATCACTTCTACCCTCAGGCATGCAAATGATTCACACATTGCTCAGATGCTGGGTAAGATGAAGAGCCATCTGAGAGGAAATCTAATTCGCTGATACACAGCTTTCCCATTTGCGACTCCTCACACAACACAAAGTTCCTTCTTATCAAGCATTTTGCTGTCTAAAATTGAGTATGAAAACCTTTTTTTAAAACTAATGTTAAACAACCAATAGTGAGACATTTTAAATTTTTTCCCAATAAACTGTACTTGTTTCAAGAAAGTTTTGATTTTGGAATATATAAGGCATTTGGCTTATACATTGGCACTAGATTTGATACTTAACATTAGTAAATAATTGAAGCAAGTTAAGGATAACTTATTCCAAGTGCTATTGGAGATTTGTTCACCTGGAAAGATGCATTTTAGAATGGAATCCTTTCCAACACCAGTTGGAAAACTGGTGTTAGGCATAGAGAATTAGAAAAAAATGCAAGAATGGTGTGATATTGTAAGAGGAGAAAAATACAATTTTGCCCAGCCAAGAGCAGTCGGGTAGATTTACTCCGAACGTTTTGGTTAAATGGGAAACAATTGTCTGCATGCTCTCTCAGCGTTTTCCGCTAACATGTTTTGTTTTAATCAACTTATTCATGAACGCTAATCTTAGCAATCCTTCAGCTGATCTGGGGATACTCAGCTCAATGTTGCCTCTTGAATTTTGAATAGCAGTAAAACGGGGAGCCCCTTTCAATTCTGAGAGAATTTTAAGACTATGAGCAGAAAAATAACCCCAAACAAAACATCATGCGTGTGAATATACAGGATAAAGTTTCAGGTTACTGACCTTTCTTTGAAGTCCAGGAAAATTTTCCCCAGGCCACTTCCTCCACTCACCATGTTCAAGTCGATGGCTCGCAGGAGGGCGAAGTGGACTTTGATTACATCCTACGCAAACATCGCAAATGTGTTAATTCATCCACTTTAATACATAGTAACACATACATAGATTATGTATATACTATTTATCTATTTTATCTTTTATTGTTATTTTCTAGGTTAACAGAGGTCAACAAGTGTGAAATGGTCTCATCCTAAAATGTTCAGTACAGGCTATTTCTCAT
>KV751320.1:13246777-13264351 GCA_001698575.1 Mola mola | reverse complement strand
ATGTAACAACACAACAAAAGAAAATGTGTCACAAAGGTAATGTCATGACATTTCAATTTGGAAAGGTAAAATTACAAATATAAAAAAATTACAGTATACTGAAACAACATTTTCAGTTAAATACACTATTTTTCCTTAGTCCCAGTCTATGTTTCCAATGATTACTTTATCATAATTGAGTCGAAAAACTGAAAATACTAGCCATAAAAATAGTGTGTTATTTCATCACGAATACAGGACATGCAGAAGTGACCTTTACATACCATTATAACCCTGATAGACATGCATACAAACCATCCTGCCATTCATTCAGCCTTCCGTACGTACACTGAATTATTCACACAGTGTGCAACACGTCCAGGCTTGCTGTATAGATAGACCACCTTTTCTTTGCTTGAGCACTTCCTCACCTCAAGGTTGACAAAGATAGCCTCCATGTCCTGTGGACTCAACACTTGCTTCAATGGGATCATATAATTCTATAGAAAAACACAAGCAACATCACTGACAATACTGTTATTCAGAGTTTTCAAAAATACATTGCTGGGATGGAATAAAGCTCTGGGGAATCTTTTAGCTTATCTGCAAGAACTTATTTGAAGGACTGCAACAAAAAAGACAATCAATACCAAGGTAATAGATGGAACAGCTTGTTGTTTTGCACTCAGTGTGTGAAGTTATTTAATGTCAGGCTACAATAAATAACGCGTGATACAACAGCTCTCAGCGCCACTCTTACACTATCAGAAGACAACAACCTGCCTTCTGTTTTTCTAACATTATTTTATGGCTGTCACGTTCCATCATTATAATAATAACAAATACATCAACTAAGAAGCAAAGCAGAGATGTCAGGCTTTATTAACCCCAACTCAATTAAGCCTAACGAGTCCTCTGATCATGAGAAGGTTATTTATTCTCATTTAGTCTCACATGGGTTGGACGCAGGAAACACAGGGCGCACATTTAGTTTAATGAAATTAGCTGAGCAGGTGATTTGTGGCGCTTCATCAAATCGCGAATGAAATCCGTCAACGTGGAAAGTGATGTGTTAGCAGCACTGATATCATTACAACACTGAGAGAGGCTGTGATGTGCACAAGTTTATGGTTCATTGGAGTCCTCCTCCAGGCAAAAAATGTTTTTCTTCTTGTTCCTGAAAGTTTTAGCTCTTACATGATTGTGTGTGCAGAATCGGACACTGTAAGATGGCTTTCACATTCATTTCTGAAAGTCTAAAGTTTACTTCTGATAAAATCAGATTTTAAGCAGAACAATAAGTGGCATTTGTAACATCGCAAACTATTTGGTAGCCAAGATTGAACTGCATATAAAATGAGACTGGACCTGACACTACTAGCTAATTTCTTTCAATGAAGGAGGAGTAGGTACCATTTCAATTTTTCATAAAGTGATAATTACATTTATTTCTTTGTTGTTTTATAAATGCCTTATTATACATTGTGAGGGTCTTGACACACCTTTTGAATGACAGAATTTGCTGTTTACGTTCGATAACATTTGTTGGTAATACTGTAAACAACATAACAACAACAACAACAACTACATAACGTAATATATTGTAAATATTCAGTGATATATTCCTGTTTTGGAATAGCTTTAAAAGTTGTTTGCACATTTACGCCTGTGATGTGGCGTGTGGGTCTATACTTAAAACCCCAGGGTTGTGCATCTCCTGCTGGAGGCTGAACTAATAATAACTGAATTGATCAGCTCCTGTGACATTTATGCTCCCCAATGAAACTACCAACAGCTGACATGTTGAGACCTGGCCCACAGGCCCGAGCCACCAATGAGGAACAAGTGACAAAAGGAAACTGTTAATATGACATTGTTTGTGTCAGATAAAGGGCACATACAGTTTGGAAAATAGAAAAGTTAAACATTGTCTGAAATAAAACAAAACCTATGACCACTGATTACTGATCATTGTTTTTACATAAACATATAAAAGGACAGAGAAAATGAAACAGACATGAAAAAACATCAGGAAAATACACACCTAATTCATTGAAATAAAACACTTCGCATATATATGTTCAATGGGACATGTACAACATTGATTTTAATGTGATGTATACACTGTATATTTTAAATTACATTTTGTACTTTTATTATTATTAATATTATTGTTTTATGATATGTTTTGTGTTTTATATTACATAGAAAAGCTGAACCGGGGACAAAGGTTTGGATAGAAACCCTACATGCAACACATCAGTGATTTGTTGTTTATTGCATTGTCCCTGACAAGTAAAAAAATAAACAAATAAATAAAGCCAGTGCCTGCAAATGTATGTACTCATACGACCGTACACACATTGTGACACTTACCTTCTCAATGTCTTCTAAAGTCTTGTAGTACTTTGCTTCAGTCTCCTGGATCTCTACTAAGCAGCAGTTTCGTTTGTCATCTTCTGACATACCCATTTTCTGTGGTGAGAATATGAGATGCAAAGAATCAGGACAATCAGACTATGTTGATTAGGTTTCTTGGGGTTTTATAATTGATCTTTTGTATAAATACTATATTAACAGATTCGAGTGAGGGTCAGTATCTACATTTGTGACAAACTAATAGTTTATGTTACTAAATAAATAAATAATAAAATACAGCCAATATAGCCTTTCATTTCTATTCATTTCCATCGATGGAATCTACAGTTATTACTATACTCGGCTAATATGTAATTTAAGTTGTAGAATTCCATATATTGAATTATCTGTAAATGACAGGGGAGTGCAAACTTTTTTTCAGCCAATTTACATTTGAAACAACATTGCTGTGCTATAATAATATGCCATTGATAAAAATGAATGCAGATTTGACACCTACAGTGATGTACCGTATTTCTTGACTCAAGCAGACTCTAATTCACCTTGAAAATCCACTCATTATCAAGCACAAGAAAGTGCTTGTGTTGTGAGTATTGATTTTAATATTGTCTGAAGCTGTATGGAAACCAATAACTGCTGGAGGATATGGAAAAATAAATTGAAATTATTCCTGGATCATCAAATTGTGAATTAATTATTGGTTGGTAAGTAGGGCAAGTTGGACCTGGCAGTGAGACTTCAGCTATGATACACACATTACACTTTTAAACCGGGATTTAGTCTAAACCAACGTCAAGGAGATGAAAATGTTCACCCACGCCGACGGAACTGCAGTTGCTGCCATGGTTACGCTGAAGTGGGAGGTAGGGATGCATGTGAGCTGGTGGGATTTTTGTTTCAATGTACCGTATGTGGGTAGGCTGAACAAGGCACATGCACTTATGGATATGTAGAGGACTCAAGGGTTTGTCATTCATAGCCATGCAGGCAAGGACATTGTGAGGGGGCAGTGGAGGATTGAAAGATGGTACAAAATTATCTATATAGAGGTCCATTTGTATGAATGTGTTGGGGTTTTTTTCCAAACAAGAGAAATTACTGTAAGGAATACTATCAGTGACATAGTGATGGTTGGAGCAGCCTGAAAACAGAACAGCTAACCAAACCATTTGGAACAAATGGCTCATTGATTAAATTGGCGCTAACAATGTAGAAATGCAAGTCTAGGTCAGGCCTTTATCCACCATGGAATCAATCAATCAGAAAAAGGACTGAAAGCCAACAGGGTTAATGTTTTATTTGTCTCATGCTTTGTGTTTCTCCATGAGGCAGCTGGTGGTCTTTGTCGACGTCAGTTAACGCTGCAGTCACCGGGCTGAAGTCACAGCTGTTCCCAGTGGAGCTCTGGGTCAGAACACAGATGGGGGTTTCCCCTGCATCTCTAAGCGCCGGTCAGTGATTTAACAGAACAGGCAGGTCATTCTCTGGGGAAGCTATGAGTTTGTTTTTAATGAAGTGATGGAGGGAGTCAGACTGACAGATGTGGGGGACAGTCACAAGCACAGCGCCACTCACCTGCATGTATCTGATCTGCCGCATGGGAAAGGCAAAGCAGTACAAGTGAGTATGAGACATCTAAAGGCATTTAGAGATGAGACGTCATGCAAATGCTAGATGAGGGCCCCAGAGAAAATCTTTTATATTGGATTAAAGCAACAGCAGTTTATAGATTTTGTAAAGCTGATACAGATACATAAATGATCAATTTAAGAGAAACATCCCTCAGGATGAAAGTGATTGTGGCACAATGTTCTCACCATGGGTTGTCGTACTTCCACTTTAATGATGTCTTCATAGATGTCATCGCCATCGTCCTCACACGGCACACAGTCGTAGATGTCATCCTCACCCAAGTCATGCTCACTGGGGAAAATCACACAATTATGATGAGCCAGTGTATTAAAACACAACCTGAACTCAAAGGACGAATCTATTAACTTGGCTTCTGTCCACTTTATACTGCTCTGACACCTGAAAGGCACCTAGCAGTCCAGCCAGAGCGAGCTCATTCATTACCTTTCATGGACCCTGTCTGAAGAGTAATATTGGTGTTCTATAAAACGGGACAAAGTGCCTGATGTCTAAAAACCTCCACTGAGTTGTGCTATTGAGGAGTATTGTCCTTTAAGTGTTTATATCGCTTTGGCACCCAGCTAGCTTACTGACCTTTAATTAGGCAAGCAGCCAGCAGAGTACAAACAGTTACTGTCATCTGGGAAAGATCCCTGAGCTTAGAGCCCATACTGTATCTCTCTCTGTTTTGTGAAAGCAATTACTGTTTGGGAAACTTACTGAGGCTGAGGAGAAGCCTCAACAGGAATATACCTTGGCAGGGAGTCTGTATATAGTTAAAATAACTTTAGGTAGCTTTAGGTCACCAGAGAGGACATAAATGATAAAATGCTGCAATCAATAAGTTGGCAGCTAAACAATGAAGGAACTGATTGTTTAAATGAGATTCCGTTCATCTCATCAGATGGGAGGTGGATTTAATTTAGCTGACACAGATTCAGTGAGACAATGTGAGGGCTGTATTTATTTTAACAGATGTTTGTTTATTGTTTGGCAAATTGGCAGCAATGCAGAATCAGTAGATATACTAATCACTGTTTGCAGTGTATCCAATAACTCAAGAACATGATGATTCTGCAACAAATTCTGGACAAAAAAGCAAAACAAATTTATTTAAGTGGATATTGAGATAGCCACATCTGTGTATTATGTCTGTTTTCTGATTTGATTGAGCTTTATTGTATATTTAGAAAAGCCCACGTGCACCAGGATTCAACTTCAGCAAGTGGCCAATCTGTTAAAATGTCCTTGCTAAAATGTCCATGACAATTGATACCTTCCAGCTCAAGGGAAGATGCTTTGTGCTCTGAGCTGGCATTAGTGAGAGCAGGCAAAAATGAAATTTCTCTCTTTGTATTAACGGTGCATCATTTAAACATGTCCTGTATGTGTATGCAACCTACTCTCATCACAGGTTGTCAAAAATATGTCTCACCATTTTAGAGATAACCATTCATCTGTGTATGCCCAAGGTAAAAATTAAACCAGCTAATGAACACTGGTCCCCAAACTCCACAGGAGCAATTCAGGAGCATTAAACCATTATAAATTATTTTTGAATAAATAATAAATTAGGGATGATTAGAGGCTTCTGATCTCCAGCACTCTACTTTCCTTTTTAAGCATTCAAACCAGGTTGTCCTAGCACCAAACAAACCAACTTTAGAACAGGATATTGAATTTCACATTGTAATCCCCCAAATGGGATATTCTGTACAGATTATATTGATTTAATGGGCAAAACTCTTAAAAAAAAAAAAAAAGATGTTGGATTTTCAGCGCTGTGTTGTGGCAATTTATGACTGTGTGCATTTAAATATTCAGCTTCATCATTGTCACGCTTGTGTAGGCAGTGTTTGAAGTTTTAATTGAGGTGGTGTGGTTCATTCTAAGCACTGTTCTTCTTTCTTAATTAAGTTAACAGGGCTCATGTTGAATACTGAAAAGGCTGTGTAGGAAGACGAAGGCCATCTGACACTGTCCTACCAGCAACCCTCTCTGAACTAAGTAAGCTCCACAGAGACTGATGTGCTACATGGTGAGGAAGATTTTTTTTTTTTTTTAATCTCATTTTGCTGTAATCCTTTGGAGACAGTATTAAACAAGGGAGGTCTGAACAGTGATATGAATATGACCTGTGGAGAGATCTAAAAGGTGCAGGAATTGCAGGGGGAACTTATGGCAAACTATATGGGGTCTCCTCATATAAAAGAAAAAAGAAAAAAAATGTAAAGAAGACTGAATAGAAAATAAATATATACATTTTGTGCTGTTTCATCGAATCTTTATCTATTGGCCTTCATTGAAGGTATGTCAAAGGAAAATCCTTTTGACATGTGTTGACATTTTAGTCCTTTCCTATTTCCCACAGGGTGATTGTATCATTGCGTTACTGTGTCCAATGCCCCTTTGGTCCAATCAGTCAATTCAAATTAGTTCTAATGGCTTTAATCAATCATTACGCATCAATTGCTGAATTACAGTGACATGGCTAAGTGCTCAACAGGTTTGGAGGAAAAGCTTCCTATTGACTGACTGGATTTTTTTTTTATTGTTTGAGATTAGCAGTATCCATACGTTCTGAAACATCCTTCACATTCCTAATTAGTCTTGCCATTAAAGAACATTTTAATTGACTTTTCACTTGCGATGTGGATTGTTCTTTAAGTCAGATAATAGGATCCTAAAGGAGTAACCAGTTAGCCTGTCTATTCATTCTACTGATGTTCACAGAACCAATAAAAAGGTTCACACTTCAGAGTCTGTTTTTTCAATGCCTCAACCTTTTGTGAGCACCAAATTAAGCTTTATACGTTGATAGAGGTTTTTTTTCACATAAGGAAATCCTAACTTGAAGACATTTTGACCAATTCTCACTTCTTTAACAAGGTACTGGAAAATTTGGTGTTAGAGCCATGTTTTGTAGTCATTCTGAGATATTTGGTCCGATTTGTCAATGTACAATATTTACATTATGTAATGGCAACATTTGGAGATAAAAGCATGTCCCTGTTTCAGATGTATGTTCAAGGTTAGGCTGAAAAAAAAGAAGCCGTGCATGTAGTGAGTGTAGTTTGAGTCCCATAGGCACAGGTAAAACAATATATAGTAGGGCAATAGTTATACTAAGAAAATCTTGGATTATTATTCACTCTTAATTGAAGAACACCAAAACACACAATAAACAAACATCAAAACATTAGGAGTGCAAAATCCAATATAAAACACTGAGTAGCTCTGATTGCATTTGACAAAGTTAAACATTAATATGAAATTTTAGAAGTGGAATTTAGGCATTGGTTAAGATTACTACTACTACTAGTACTATTACTTAATGCCAGGGCTTGCCTTAAGAAGTAGTAGTGAGAGTGTTTGTGTGAAATGAGACAGAAGTGATGAGACAGTGTTTCTCGTGTAGTTAATGTGTCATACAATAACTTCACTATTTAAATGACTTTATATCTTGGGCGTTGATAATAAGACATTAACAGGACATTTAAATATATATATATACTATATGAGTGTGTGTGTGCTTGTGAATGTCTACACATCACAGAGCATCAGTGGGACAGAGAATGGGAGGAGAGACCTGAGGACTCATGAATTAGGTCTTATTTTCTGTCTGATTACACAGTGACAGGCCAGAGGGTGTCCAGTGTGCCTGCACACAATTGGCCTGTTAGCCTCTGCTCGCAGGGCTCAGTGGCAGAGTATCAGATCATTGGAGAGCAGGACAGAGTGTGACTCACCATTACAGAGCTACTGAACATATGTCCCCAAAGGATGGGCTGCTTTTAAGGGCTCTTTTAAAATAAACTCTTATTTCTTATGCAAAAAGTTAATTTATTTTTGTCAGAGCTGTGATATATTGTGTGGGGAGCACCGACATCATAGGGCCTTCGCCTATTCAAATGAGAGCTGTGAACGACAGTGTGTCTGGTTTCTGGTTTTGCCAATTTGGTCAAGTGCACAAAGCTTGAACTGGTTTGATTTGTGACTGGTCTCATATCTATTGAAGGTAAAAATAACCAATTCGCTGGTACTCTAGAGGTTTATATGTTTCCACATATGCCGTAGTTGTACATGTATCAGTCGTTCCTAAAAGATTGGAGTCTGCTATGTGGAGGGTTGTATAATATCCTAAATCCAGTTGATCAAAAGGGACTTGTGTTGATATTTGTGGTGGAGACACGAACTTTAAGGGTTTTGGGCGGAAATTTAGCTTGTGGCTACTTGGCTTAGTAACTGGAGGAATAGCACAGAAAAATTAGTATGCATTGTTGACTGCCAGCTGGAGCTGTGCCAGTTTACCTCCGATGTGCCCGTAAGGAAGGCACCAAAACCTTAACAGCTTAGAGCACCTGTAGTAGTCTCATCATTTTAACTTTCTCCCCTCCTTTCAGCTGAATTGAATTGGTAAATGGACTTGCTTTTATATAACACCTTTAAAGTCTATCTGACTTCTCAAAGAACTATACAATATAATACATATTTATACATGGCTGGAAGTGAAGTATCATCTAACTTGGGAGTTAGGAAACCACAAACATTCACACACCAATGACACAGTATCAGGTCCTTTGCCTTGCCTAAAGAAATTTTGGCATGCTGACTGCAGGGGGTGGAAATCAACATACCAACCCTCCAATCCGAGATGACCCACTCTAGCCACCAAGACACGTTGTATATGTGGAAAGTTTCATAGCAATACAGGGGAATGGAAAAGCATTAAGATGCATATTCTGTGGAGCATAAATACTTAGCTATATTTAATTGTTTTCAATGTTGGCAAACTGGCATTGACAGCCATAGAGCAACAATGGACAAAATCTGAAACAATCTTATACCTGCATGCACTCTATAGAAATAATATATTTAGCCTGTGAATGACTGTCAGCATCATTACATTTTTAAATTTTAATAGAAATATGGTGACAATAATATAAATTGTGCATTTCAGTGTTATTATTAGCCATCCCCATTTCAAATTTATTTTACTTAGAATATATTCATTCTGAATGTGGAGTAAGGGAATGTTATTTTAGAAATGTGTGACTTAATACCTTGAAAATAAAAAAATACCTCAGCTGAGCTCAGTTCTGTCTTAAGTTATTGACGTTTCAACCTGCCCGAGGGATTAATGGAGCAAAATAAACTGCACAAGACTAACACAAAGGCCTTCTGACACTGTTTGCTTTGGAATGGTAATCTAATGTGTGCCTTTCACCATGGAAAAAGTCCCTTGGCGACTGTACCCGAAACTCCTCCTACCATTTCATGCTTTGTCAACTCCAGAATGGAGTCAATCCAGACGGGGAGAACTCTCAGTTAAAGATTATAAAGACGTGACTTCACCCAGCCAGAGGTAAGAAGTATGGATCAGGTATACAACATTAACCCAAGAGGCCTCATTTAGGTACATACAGACCTCTAACTGACTTGGACACTTCTGCAAACAGATATGGTCCCGTAGAGAGCCTATCAGAGCATCCTATCACAGAATCTCAATACCATTCATTTACAAGAGCTTGTTTCCAAAGGAGCCCACAATGACAGCATAAAGCCTCAATCACCACACCTGACATGAATCCCTCTGACACCATATTGCAAATATGGTAATCATCCAGCATGGTAAGTGACCTCATCTACACCTCTCAAATCACACGCAGCCAACCACAAATGGTGCCACATATATTTTAAGCCAATTCTTAGGATGCATTAAAAGCCACATCACCTCCACAAACCTCATAAAAAAATAATCTAACAAATGGGTTATACTTTTAAATCCAGCATGCTGTCATGACATTAGTGGAGAGTGAACTTCCAGCTGTCCCAAGGGACCTCTGATGGTGCCAGCTGATCCAGATGAAAATGAATCACCGATCGATCTTTTTCTGCACGGGATGATGGAACTGACTTCTATTTAATACATGAACTGCTGCCATGATCCCTGTCTTTAAATCTCACCTCAATTTTTATACATTGCTTTCTGTTTCCTTGTCATTGTTAATTTTCTTCCTCTGGGTGGATTTAAATGATACTACTATAAAACGTTGAATAACCTTTTTGCGGTTGTATGCATTCACATACCAGCCAAGTTGTATTTTACTTTACATCCATGTCTGTCCAGACACTGATAAAGAGCTCGGTCACATGTTGCTCAGACAATCAACTGAAGTGCAACATTAGCAGAACTAATGCTCTTGTGATAGACTTTAGCTAGAAGCTTTAAATAAAAAACACTAACAGAGCGCTGACATCTGCCAAGGCTGAACATTCTGTGTATTATTTTTAAAATTGCAAGCAAAATGTTTAAGCTGTTCCAACAGTATCTTGCGGTGTTGAAGAAATCTGTTTTAAAACTTCTGCATCCTGACGGTGATCTGGATCACCACTAACATGTAATTTACTGTTTATATTTGCATTTTCAACCTCTCCTGAAAATTTAACACATTTTCAGTTATCATATCTTTGCAAATTAGCAAGAAAACTAAAGCAGGTAAAGACATAACCTTAACATAACATAACATAACATAACATAAGATAACATAACCGTATTCATTTTGGGAAATGTAGATATTGGTATTAATGAAAATAAGCTAAAAAATCTAAAATGCTTTTAATCTTACATTACTTATCTTACATTACTGAAGATCTTTACAATCAGCACAGTTTCAAAGTGGGCATGGTGGGCAGTAGGTTACAATCGCCCTGTTTTTTGTTAAGGTGCATGGCCAGAAAAGTGTTTTTGCAAAACATTAAGGTGCATGGAATTAATCTTTGGGATTTAAAATGTCATTGCTTCACCATTTTGTCCTTTAAAACTTGAGAATTAGTGTATGAATTTTTGAAGTATGACTAAATCATTTTTTTTGGGAACTCTATCAGTTCATATTTGAAGAAATTCCTTTGTTTTTCCTGAGACAAACGGACCAAAAACCTCTAAACTTGCAATTGTTTTTGTGCAAGGCGTGCATCATTGGTGTGAAAGCATAACAACCACTATTATTACTGTGGCAAAATTATCATTGTCCCTCTCTTTCACTCTTGCATTCCGTCAACCACACGTAAATTATGAGTGCATCAATATTACGGCTTAATGAGTCTTCGAGAGCAGGGTTATTGCTACTGTCTTGAGTGTGTAAAACTGCATTAGGTGAAGGAGCTGCTGATGAATCCATAATGTGTCTGTCCAAAGTTGAAACAAAATACATACATGGTTTCTGCAAAAGGTCAAGAGTAGCCTTGAGGTATGATTAATTCAATAAGAGCCTGCTCTCAACACCTACAGGTTACACAAAGAGCGCAGAGCGTTACTGCACCACCAACCAGTTTAGAGAAAACAGAGGAATTTGAGCTTCAGGCTCCTCTGTTGTCTTCAGAGGAGGTGAAACCCATAAATGGAAAAAGGAGAGTTTGCAAGTTAAAGGTTTAAGGCAATTTAAAGGCAAAGGAAAAAAATGTAACCAGCAACAAAGGCACTTTGCTTTTCTGATGCTCTTGACATTTGTTTCTCTGTGTACCACATACAGTACTCACTATAGAAACTGGATCTTTTAAAAATTCTTTACAAAATTAAGAAACCACTGCTCCATACAGGGGACATTTTCATGGGACAAATTTAGAATAAAATGACAAACAAAGATGCTAATATTAGACACTGATATCTCAATATCTCATGGATCCAGGGACAAGTCAGTAAATATAGGAAATGGCGAGAGTCCTACTTCTTCACTTTTGTTCAAACAGCATGTTTTTACTAATTCCTCTACTCTTATGTTTTGCATCTCTCGCATCTTTAAGTGCAAAATTCAATCCAGCTATGAAGGTAATGGTTGTGTTGGAAGCTTGCAGGCCTACATGTTTGGCTAAGCTGCCCTCTAATCCAGCATTAGCCTGCTTGGCTGGCTCTCTTCTCCTCTAGCAAGAGCACGTTCCTCATCCCCACAATCATAAATTCAGCGGGCATATATCTATCGCCACCGGGCTCTCCTACCGTCCCGTGATGAACGACACCAGTCTCGGAGGGGCTACCTAATTATTCTCAATTATTCTGACTCGAGTGGCTGCTGTCACCGCTCCGAGACCCTGTGACTCTATAACCTCGGCCTGAAAAACCCAGCCATCACACACCAAACTGGGCAGCAAGCCATCGAAACAGACCAGAAACCAAACCAGAGCTAGTGTAACCATAGAAACAGGCAGTGTGACAGAGGGCTTATGTTATTACGCTGTCATAGGAAATTGGAAGTAGTGACAATCATCGTTCACTCTTAAACATTACAAAACTGATGCATGAGAGGTTTTTTTGTATCAAATGCACAATTAAACCCAGGTATTAAAGTTCAAACGCATTTATGGCATACAGAAGCTACCATATTTTACATTTTTACCTGGCATTTTCTCTTTCTGTTCAGTCGCACAGCAAGGAATAGGCTCCTATATCTGGATAGAAAGGTGGTTCCCATAAGTAAACCATTCATCTTTGGGGTTTAGGCTTGATTTTTGATTTAGATTAGGGGTCAGTTTAAGGCTTAAGTAGATGTCAATGTTGGGGAAAGGCGTGGGGTTTACGGGATTGAGTTTAAATTCCTGAAAAGTTCTCCTGAGAGAGAAAAAAAAAATATCTGCGTGGGTTTTTGCTGTGTACTTACTCTGCCAGCTCTTCAAGGCTCCGGTACACATCATCCTCATTCAGGGCTGTGTCCTCTGACGGGAATGGCCTGGTACAAACACACAAACACACACAATGAGTGAGTGAGGGTACAAAACACTTTATTACTGCAAGTATCACAGTTTCCCAGGTAGAAAAATAAACAGTTAGGAAGCTGCGACTCTGATCTGAAGGGTTGTCACTCTTATCTCCTGTCACTCTTATTACTTCAGCGGCACAACAGCAGGATGGATTTGACAGTGGACACCATCAGTCACAACTAATATTGTCAAAACACATCAACACACTGCTGCTGACAGACTAAAAACATGGCGTCTTCCCACAGCCAACTTTCTCTGAATATTTCTTCCTACTTGACTCATCCCCACTCATGAGTTAGCAAACACTCTCAAAAGGCAGCAGAGCTTTAAAATTAATGACCAATCTATCGGCTCATTAAACAGTGGATTTACTTCTTATCTTTTTAAAGATATATGCTCTCTGCAACCATTATTCTGAAGTGCATGTTCTGATCTCGCATGCATGGAGCTTTTTTATTTCCCTTCCACAAGAGCCGATTGCTGTAAGTCGTAGCCTATTAGCCTAATGCTGTGAACAATTTAAGATGATTACAATCACTGAACTCACAATCTGTGTTAAACGTCAAGCACGTTGATGTTTCTGAAATGGAAACAGTCTTACAAGAGATATTTAACTATTCTTGCCGATCAGTTCTCAATTGTCCCACAGCAATGGTACTTTTCAGTATAGGCAGGTTGTTTTAAGTTTTAAGGCTTGCTTGTTTATCTATACCATAACAGGAGCAAGTTGCTGTTACCATACTCTCCTTAAGGAATAAATCCCACACAAAGCAGCAGCCAACGATGGTTTCTGCTCCGGTAAACAGCCCTGTAAGTTTGACCTTGACTACTCTGCATAAAGCAACTACTGAAGATATGATTTGTTTTTCTACTGTCAAAAAAAAAAAAGAACTCTGAACACAGACACACCCACGCATTATTCAAGATTAAGAGAGACCAACATGAGAGCGACCAGTACAGGAGTGAGGGTTTTGTTTTATGAGGTCACTGTAGTGCAATAAACATACTGTAGTTGAGTCAAAAAAGTTAAATATAAAAAAAAACAAACTAATAACAGCAGTGGTTACCTTGAAAGCATACCTACTGTGGATGTCTTGTTAGCATTTGTTTACTAGAAAAGGCCCCGAGCTACCCCAATATTTACATTTTTAAAAGCCTTAGTATGTGTGGAATGCATATAAAATCAGTTTAGTCAACCAGATACTGTATTGTGCAACGATCAAGATCTCTGTCTCAAACTTGTGGTTGCATATGCAACCTGTCTCGGAAAACGTACAATTATACACTAACATTTGGTTTCACAGATCATGTAGTGATATAGATATAATTACCACCTGAATTATTTGAACCAGAAGAATTCTTTGAAAGAAGGATGTTGATTTTATATGGTTTGAATGTGACAGGAAGGTGGTTTGTTGTCCATGTTAGCCTGGAGGTTTTTTCTTATCTGGATTCTATGGAGATTACACAGTCTTCTGTTGAAACCTCATATTTAAATTAAGTAAATGAAGACCTGAATACATTTGATTAAGAATAACTGAAGCTGGTAGTTGCTGGTTGCAGTCAAAATAATTGAATTATTTTATTTTATTTAACTTTAGTTTAGTTTATTTTAGCTTTTAAAAATAATATCCCATTTTTTTTAGCTCCTATCATGATACATCTGTATATCCAAACAGCGCTTGACTAGAAACAAATTCAAATATCACAGTTTTTTTGAACATATACCTAAATATGCAACAAACTGTTGGGATGACTGTTGGTACCTTGGCAAATTAATAACACAATGAGATTTCTTAGAATAAATTTTATACTCAATGACTAAACTGGGTAAAGGGAAATTTTAAAAACAGGTAAGTTAATAAAATAACATTAATTTACTGCAATACTGCCTTTAAAACCAGGAAAAGACAACACTTGCCATATCACAATGTAACTTTTATCAAAAATCTCAACAGATAAATATTATGTTATCACAACAAATGAAACATATCCTATGTACTATATACTGCCCAGCCCTAATTGCTGTTAATTGTATGTTGTAGTAGGAAGAGAGAACAAAGAGAGAAAAAATGAAGGCAGCTGGCTGTGAAGTGAGCTGAGAGTTCATTTCGACCCTTCAGTGTCAGAGACCAGTTATTCAGAGCTCTCACAGAAGCACTCTACTCCATGCAAGCACTCAACTTTGAAATCCTTTGACTGCATGAGCCCAAGATATGATCAGACAACTGAGACACTTCATGAGAGTACACAGCACTGACCTGTTGCATTGTAAAGGCCAGCAACAAAAGAGCTGGTTATCTCATTATTCTAGGCGATAATATGTGTAGGTGTGTCACACCGGGGGTAACTTGAGTGACACCGACAATTACAGAGGCTTTGTGTAATTACAGCAGTAGTCGCACCGAGACAGTGTGTCAAGTTAATGAATGCTCAGCTAAATAGTCAAAGGTCCGATGGTTAGCCTCACGGCTTCATACACATGAAACAAATCCTGCAAATGCAGCCTACACACGCTCCTCGGATAAAATTTGCAAATGTTTCCATGTTTAAGTGGTTCACTTCATTAAAACCGCTGTATTTTCAAGAGCTAATGATGTTGCAAAAACACCTGCCTCATATGTTGCTTCCCCACTCAACCATAATGAACACAAACACGGCATATAAAGCGCTTCCTCCAGAGCATAATAACACACCCTCATCTGATGCCCCCCTACAATGAAATGTGCATTATATTATAAGTTATTAATGGAGTCCCGCAGGGCAAAATTTAATTACACAGTGCTTTGTGGCGTTATGTGCCCACATCTATCACCACTGTGTTGTTTTGCAAAGCCAAGCAGTGTCCAATGCTGCTGTTTTCATTTTGCTTAAATGTTACAAGCAGGTGTAATTGATCTATGTTTATAATTTCATCAGAACTCCAAAGATTAGCTTTCCCTTGGCTACTCAGCTCCCCTCTATTGTCTTCACTTCTCGTTGCTTAAGTCTAATGCAGAGTGCTGAGCCGGAGTGGATGCTTGATGGTTTATTTGAATCATTTGTTGTCTATTTTGAGAACACTAATTGTATTTGTTGATGTTTTAAATCTCTTATTCCCCGACACCAAAGCCCTCCTGATTCTATTCATCTCTTTGTTCTGTATTTCACCTTTACTGTTCGAACACAAATGATTCTTTAAGGTACAATTAGGAGGATATTGCTTCCTTTGCTGGTTTAGTCCAGAGGCTCATCCTGCCACATTTTAGTTTAGCAGGTATGTTAATGCAGCATTTCTCAATTTAAATTTAAAAAAGTCATAAGAGTTTCGCTTTGGTCTAAGTACATGGCTCAAACTAAAGTGATTTGTGAAGTAGTTGTGTTACTTTTCCCATCTGTTTCCTGCTTAATTGGTTTATACGTCTCTCCATTAAAAATGAGCTTGCCTTATATTGGTTTATTTGTGCGTTTGTTTCTTAATAATCTGATTCCAATTAGATGGAAACAATGGATATATATACAGTATATATATTTAATTTATCAACTCCAATTATTTGCCAGTTTTCCTTTGAAGATTTTCAGAAAATAGTGTACATTGATATTATTCTCAGGAAAGTCCAAAATTGAGGTTTCTATTATAAATTATTATTTAGTTGTATTTAAATTGGAGTTGGTATCAGTTATTGGCAAAAAAAAAGGTGGCATTCCACCAATACCATTGGTCTTTAACACTCTGTTGTCTCTGATTTTACACTGGCTTCATTCACTGTCCTACACCTGATTACAGACTACTTCTGCATATTTTATGTTGCTTGATTAAAACGATTCATAACTCAGGCTTTTCTGATTATTCGGAATTTCCCAATAATACACTGACAAAAGAAAAAGGTTTCGTTTGTTCTTAATGATAGTAATAAATCTCCTTCAGCATAGTTATCTCTCTTCCTCCTTACTGTCTCATCTTTGCTCTGCTAATGTCTCTGTAACTTTTTGCTTTTCAAAGTCCTCAAAGTCAGTTCTGGTGTAAAAGGACTTGTTGGCACAGGACAACGCCTGCAGTGGGCTTGTCCCATTGATCAACTGTTGTCAAACAGTGTAGCAGTTAAGTGTGAGCACAACTCAAATGGCCAGCCTGGAAAGCAGTTTCATGTCCCAGAAAATGGCTTTGTTTCAGCAGTGGTCAATAAATCACTGGAGCTCTAGCAAGCTAGTGCACTTTGCCACTTATTGTACCACGTTCTGTTTCTAAACCCCCAAGTCATTTAAACTTGCAAATGCACTTTTATTTCCAAGGTTTTCAGGTGTGCAAGGAAGCATAATAGTAGGAGCCTTTTTCTTTCCACAGTTTTTACATGTTAAAGTAGCACACACAATTCTTCTAACATAATAAGAAAAAATGAGGATGTGCAAAGTGACACTTAAATTTTGAGCTCTGAACCTGTGGTTAGACAAAAGACAGTATCTAAATAAAAAATCACCTAATAGGTTTCAGGAAATGCGGACTATTTAAAGAATTCCATAGGCTAAACAAATATGTTGAGTAATAATAATAATTAATAAGTATATGTTATAATTTAACTAAAAATTATATCAGTATGATCAATATCTCAAGTTGATGAAATATTGGGACCTATAGTGCCCATATTGAAAGAATGACAACGTTTCATTAAAGAAATAAAAGTTATATTCAATGTGATGTGACAATTTTAGGATTTGAGAGACTATAATTATCTAACGCGTCCTCTTCTGTGTTCTGTGTATGCTGAGCTGACATCTCTCACACTCTGTAACCCTGATCCCAGAGCCCAACACACACACACACACACACGCACACACACATATATGCAGCAG
>KV751320.1:13224381-13246710 GCA_001698575.1 Mola mola | reverse complement strand
AGATTAGCGGAAGGAGAGGGGGCACTGAACAACAGCAGAGAGGATGACACACAGCTCATATTGTAGATAAGCCATGAGAAACACAAGGTCAACTCCTAGGGCACACAAGGAGATGGGAACATGAGGCCTCAACACAAAAAGGGTTTATGGTTTTAGACAGAAGGAAAGAAAACTGGGGTCCAGGTCTTTTTTTGATTGATCAAACATTTTGAAATGATTCCATGTAAAAGTTGGGAAACAATAATAAATTGTAAAAACAGAAGGGTCGCCTCTGTAGCCAGCCCTGGAGCCAGGCCTGGGGAAGGGGTTCCGTAGGCGAGCGCCTGGTGGCTGGGCCTTTTTCCATGGGGTCCGGTCGGGCTCAGCCCGAAAAGGAAACATGGGTCCGTCCTCATGTGGACCCACCACCCACGGGAGGAGCCATAGAGGTCCGTTGCTATGTGGATCGGGTGGCAGTCAAAGGCAGGGGCCTTGGCGGTCCGATCCACGGTTCCTGAAACTGGCTATCGGAACATGGAATGTTATGGGGAAGGAACCTGAGCTTGTGCGAGAGGTTGAGAGATACTGGCTAGATATAGTCGGCCTAACCTCAACGCACAGTTCGGGTTCTGGAACCAGTCTTCTTGAGTGGGGTTGAACTTTGTTCTATGCTGGAGCCGATCTGAACCCGAGTGGTGTTCAGTTATTGGATTTCTGTGCTAGTCCCAGTTTGTCCATAACTAACACCATGTTCAGCCATAAGAGTGTCCATAAGTGCACTTGGCACCAGGACACCCTAGGTCGACAGTCAATGATTGACTTTGTAGTCGTATCATCTGATCTGCGACCGTATGTGCTGGACACTCGGGTAAAGAGAGGAGCAGAGCTGTCAACTGATCACCACCTGGTGGTGAGTTGGATCAGGTGGCGGGGGAGGAAGCCGAACAGATCAGGCAGGCCCAAGCGAATAATGAGGGTCTGTTGGGAACGTCTGGCTGAGGACCCTGTGAAAATGAGCTTCAACCACATCCCGGAATTAGTGGGGAGCATGGAATCTGAGTGGGCCATGTTCCGCGCTGCCATTGTCGAGGCGGCTGCTCGAAGCTGTGGTAGCAAGGTCGCTGGTGCTAGTCGTGGCAGTAACCCCAGGACCCGCTGGTGGACACCAGAGGTGAAAGGGGCCGTCAAGCTGAAGAAGGAGACTTACAGGTCATGGTTGGCCTGTGGGACCCCCGAGGCAGCAGACAGCTACCGGCAGGCCAAGCGATCTGCGGCTCGGGTGGTCACTGAGGCAAAAACCCGGGTGTGGGAGGACTTTGGTGAGGCCATGGAACAAGACTTCCAGTCGGCGCCGAAGAAATTCTGGGAGGGATACTTCGAAGATCTCCTCAATCCCACCAACACGCATTCTGAAGAGGAGGCAGAGCCGGAGGACTTTGGGCTGGGCTCTCCCATCACTGGGGTCGAGGTCGCCGGGGCTGTCAAACAACTCCGCAGCGGCAGCGCCCCGGGGGGTGATGAGATCCGTCCCGAGCTCCTGAAGGCTCTGGATGTTGTAGGGCTGTCATGGTTGACACGCCTCTGCAACATTGCGTGGACATCGGGGACTGTGCCTTTGGAGTGGCAGACAGGTGTGGTTGTCCCCCTTTTCAAGAAGGGGGACTAGAGGGTGTGTTCCAACTACCGGGGGATCACACTCCTCAGCCTCCCTGGGAAAGTCTACTCCAGGGTGCTGGAGAGGAGAGTCCGGCTGCTAGTTGAACCTCGGATTCAAGAGGAGCATTGTGGCTTTCGTCCTGGCCGTGGAGCACTGGACCAGCTCTACACTCTCACGAGGGTACTGGAGGGGGCATGGGAGTTTGCCCAACCAGTCCACATGGGTTTTGTGGATCTGGAGAAGGCATATGACCGTGTCCCTCAAGGTGTCCTGTTGTCGGCGTCAGAGCTTGGTTCGCATTGCCGGCAGTAAGTCAGACCCGTTCCCAGTCAGGGTTGGTCTCCGCCAAGGCTGTCCTTTGTCACCGGTTCTGTTCATAATTTTTATGGACAGAATTTCTAGGCGCAGCCAAGCGGCAGAGGGAGTCGTGTTTGGTGGCCTCCGGATTCCGTCTCTATTTGCAGATGACGTGGTCCTGTTGGCCTCATCGAACAGTGACCTCCAGCTCTCACTGGGACGGTTTGCAGCTGAGTGTCAAGCGGCAGGGATGAGAATCAGGACCTCTAAATCTGAGGCCATGGTTCTTAGCCGGAAAAGGGTGGATTGCCCACTCCGGGTCGAGGGAGAGTCGCTTCCCCAAGTGGAGGAGTTCTCGGTATCTCGGGGTCTTGTTCACGCGTGAGGGGAAAATGGAGTGGGAGATTGACAGCCGGATTTGAGCAGCATCGGCAGTGATGCGGACGCTGAAGCGGTCTGTTGTGGTGAAGAGAGAGCTGAGCCAGAAGGCAAAGCTTTCAATTTACAGGTCAATCTACATCCCAACTCTCACCTATGGTCATGAGCTCTGGGTAGTGACCGAAAGAATGAGATTGCGAATAAAAGCGGCCGAAATGAGCTTCCTTCGCAGGGTGGCTGGGCTCAGCCTTAGAGATAGGGTGAGGAGCTCGGACATCCGGGAGGAGCTCAGAGTAGAGCCGCTGCTCCTCCGCGTTGAGAGGAGCCAGTTGAGGTGGTTCGGGCATCTGGTCAGGATGCCTCCTGGACGTCTCCCTGGGGAGGTGTTTCGGGCATGCCCATCCGGGAGGAGACCCCGGGACAAGGACACGCTGGAGAGATTATATCTCTCGGCTGGCTTGGGAACATCTTGGTGTCCCCCCGGAGGAGTTGGTGGAAGTGGCTGGGGAGAGGAGCGTCTGGATCTCCCTGCTCAGGCTGTTGCCCCCGCGACCCGGACCCGGATAAGTGGCAGAAAACGAAAAAGGGAATTGTTGCTGGTTGCAGGGTTCACATGAGGATGTGAAAACAGCAAAAAAACAACACAATGGAGGGAAGACAGAGTGTACTGTGAATTTTAATATTTGATTGTGTCCAGTGCTTCTCAGAAAGTAAGGCACATGCAAAATAAAGACTTCATTTCCATCTGGGACTGGAATGCATGGTGATAGACACATGAACTATTGTTGCCTGATTACAGCAAAACAGACATCAAACACAAGATGAATGGGCTTCAACACAATGTCAATAGATCTGCCTGGGGCAATGTTACCCAGATATTTACCACCGCGAGGAACTCTTCAGTCACTTTAAAATTCAATGACTGGTCTGGTGTGGTGCCATCTAATCATTGCCCTCAGACAAAAGCCAAAAGAAGTTTCTTCAAACCCAGTACCTATTCGAAATCTTACAGGCCAAGACCACCAACTTACATGTGATTTTCATTTGATTCAGTTAATTTTGACCATCTGTTTCTCACAAGCGTCCTGACTTTCATCTACATGTGCAATGAAACAGATTGAATTTAAATGCACAAACAGGGACATGGGGTAATTTGTTAGTCATCGAAATAAAACTAGGGCTGAGACTTTAACGCGTTAATTTCATTAATTAATTACAGAAAAAAATAACGTGTTAAATGAATTAACGCATTTTAATCACACTTTGATTTGCCACGCTGAACGTTTCTCAGCACACGAGTTCCAGGCACACAGATTATACCAACCCACAATGTGAAGTCAAAGCCATGATAATCTTGATTTAAATATAAAAAAACTTCCAAATGAAAGTACAAACAAAAATGCTGTTCTTTCCAATTTATGCAGGAAGGCGTTTGCTTATCACAGTGAACAGCTCATTTTTATACTTTACAAAATCATCTCGCGGGCCGGATTAAACCCGTTCGCGGGCCTGATCCAGCCCGCGGGCCGTAAGTTTGACAACCCTGTGTCTAGGCACTTTGGAGATGTTTGCGCAGAGGACTGAAATGGGATTATTTCCATGTATATGGAATGAGTCACTCACTAAAATCTGGGAAAAATCAACATTTACAGCATATTAGATTTTTGCTCAGTCTGGTTTGTTGGTCAAACAGGATGTTTGGAAGTGGGAGCAATTGAATTCAATCAGTAATTTGGCATTTTTCTACGGTCAGAATATCCACCTACTTGGAACAAAGAATTTTTGTTCTGTGTTTTTTGCACTCATTTGTTGGTTTAGTAGGCTCATGGAAAAAACAAGACTTTGATGTTGAAGCTTATGTATATTGATTTACTCATCTACCAAGCATAAATTTGTTACTTTGTCTCAACTATTGAAATGCGATTCATTCCGATTAATTAATTAGAAAGCCTCTAATTGAATTTGATTAATTGTTTTCATCAAGTCCCACCACTAATTTATCTAGACAAGAGCTTACCTTTTTATTATGTGCATTATTATAACTGGGCTGTATTTAGGCAAGAAAAATAATGTGTATTTATTCATATTTTACTCGAGGAAGCACCTGGCTCTAGACACCACTGGCTCATTTTCAACATGTGTCCCATTTGATCAGTCCAGTTGACTATTGAGGTACATCCAAAAGAAATCAAATCTGGAAGTCTAAAAGAGGTTTATGAGATTTATTATGTTTGAGTTATTACTTAGTTAAATAAAATCCCATATAGGGTATCTCCTGTTTTGGCAAAGCAGATTTCTGTACTACCTTTATAAATCATGCTTTGTGTCATCTATTTAGTTTCATTTTTTAATTTTAAGTTTTGATATTTTTTTTATCCATTTTTCTTGTTTCAGGTTCAACCGAATTTTGAAAGGTGCTATTCATGGGCAAGTCATAACGCTTAACGCTTAAGTATATTTCTGGTGTTATATCTGCTACCAGGCCTACATAGTTGATAGGGGCTTTGTAGCAAGACAGAGAAGGTCTGACAGGTCCTTGGGTGCAACTGATAATACCTAAGGAGAATTTCCAAGAAGACCCTTTGGGAAGACCAAATGAAGAAAACAAACATCCATGTTGTTTAACTGCTCTGCTTAACAGCAACACCTGTTTATGGCTGATTATACATCATTTCACATACACACTGTATACTCTTGCATAGCTATATCTGCAAATCCTGTAGTGAAAGCAGTAACAGGTAGCCTGCTGACTAAAACTCCCTTAAAGACCCCTTCCTTTAAAAGATGTACTTTTCTTATATATACATCCCCTAATATGTCCGCCCTGTACTATAAAGACTTGTTTGTTTCTCATTAAAAAAGTGTTTTCACATTGTAGGGGTGAGATGTCTTCAAATGAATATAAGATTCAAAGATATACCAGCCGAGCTAGATTTGCTACATTACAGATACGAAAGCCAAATCGCTGTCTAACTTACAAATACCAAATTGCCTCAAAAAAGGCAATGAATTACAAACAACAGATAAAGGAAAGCTCAGGTAGAAAAGTCTCTGTTGATGGCTTGAAACATCCAGACCAACTGGGAGATGTGGTCTAGTAGTTTGTAGGGCAAACCCATCACTTTTATTAGGCCTGGGTAATATACACATTCTGATGATGACACATTCCAGTGAGGGATTGTAATTCAGTGCCTCATTTAACAACCTTAATCAATATTTTAATGTTCGCACAAAGAGTAAATTCAATGTTTTTTAAGTAATAATTGACTGACGCCCTTAAGGCGGTTTTATTCACATGTTCACATGTACTCACAAGTCAAAAGGTCAGGGTAACCCTCGAGGCTGAAAGAAATTCATTTTTTTTTATTCATTTTTTTTTTAGGCATGCCTCAGGTGAAGGACAGAAACAAGTCCGCTCCAAACTTTTAATAGGGGTTTACTATTTAATAATTATTTTGATTTTCTGGGATTACAGCAACTGATGATCAAGTCCAGAGTGACATTCCCACTGGCATTCCCACTCAAATGAGCCTTGATTTTGACACCTAATAGTAAAATGGGGAGTGTGGACAGGCAGTGAATTACACAGCAGTATGCAGGTTTTGTTACGTGTATTAATTGCAAGGGACCTGCTTTTTCTTTTTGTCACTGTCCCTCTCTTTCCTCTCCTTTTCCTTTTGGGAAAATGGGAATGCTACATCAACTCATTACTCAGACAAATAAAATGTTTGTTCTATGTGGCACCAGTGACACACACAAGCGCAGAGCCTGCTGAGCAAATGAGAAATCAGAGGCCCATTCCAGGCTTAAGGACGCCATTTGAAGCCTCTTTCTCTCCTTAATATCTGCAAAAAAATTTACAATGGCATATTCTGAATCAGAGAGTATGCTTCTGAATGTCTACATACTGTAAATACTGTACTGCCACACTATTTGAGTGACAGATGCAGATGTAAAATGGGTTATTCTGTGCCCTGCAAAACAGCAGTGGCTAAAAAAATGAGGCTAATTGTCTCAAAATGTAAATCGACTTTTAAGTATGTGGAAGACTTTAATAGCGACCTCCATCTTAATATAAGGCTGCAACTAAATGTGGAGCACATTTATCCAAATGGTTTCCTTCATACAGATACTCTTGGCTGCATACGTAAAGAGCTAGAAATCAGAGACATACCTGATGCCTTTGATCTGTGCAATGCTGTGGTGGGAGATCCTTGACAGAGCTGAGATGACCTGGAGCAAACAGAGAGATTGAAAACAATCAATTACAGCACCTTTAAAATATAGCATTAATATAAATCAACAAATTAGTTTGAGAAAGCCATTGGAAATCAGCTAATGCATACCATAACAAAATTAAAATATGGCAAAAAACACAGGGAAATGATCGCAAGGCGATATTAGAAATTAAAGTAACTAAAAGATCCAATCGACCAATCAACAAGAAAAGTAATTACAGTCAGAGGAAACAACCAAAAACATGCATTCTCTATTCAAACGAGGAACAGGCATTATCTAGCTATAATGAATGCACTACGAGATTGGTCTTCCTTCAAAGGTAATTACTGAACATTCTGCATGTTTCTTGGCAGCTGCTCTCAGTGCCACGCAGGACTGTCTGCAAACATAATGCAGGGCACCATGTTATTCTTCAAAGATCTGTGAGGCAGTCATGTGTGAGTGGGTACCACATTTGTTAGATGACACACCAACAACCATATTTTAATATTATTTTACTTCCATTGTTCTCCTTTTTATTTTTTTTAGCAGAAGGTTAAAAGATTGCTTGCATTTGGGCTAATTCAACACTTGCGTATGTATATAAGTCACACATGAGTTGGCTTATGAATGAGGGCTACAGATGGCAGGCATGAGGGGTCTACGGAGGCTATTCCAAGAAGGTGAGGAAACTACCAATCCACAACCAACAAACACAAGCCCTGCCTCCTACGCCTCATTAGCCACCACTGGGTGAATTTTGGCTTGCAACACTGTGATGATGCCAGATGTCTCCTCGACAGGGGAAGAGAAAATTGTTATCTCAGCCCCTCTTCCTTGGCAGGTGTGTCATCAACAGCCTCTCGTCAAACTCCCTCTTGTCTGAGAACACAATGCGGCACCTCTGCACGTGTGGTATTTGGCATTCAAGAGGGGTTGGCGCCAGTGGTCGTGGAGAAGAGAACACCACTTTAGGACTGCACTTGTGTTAAAAAGTGCTCTTGACAAAGACTTTTCAGTCTCTCTGCTGGATTGTTTTCACTTTTACCATAATCAGCTGAGTGGATGATTTACATGGAGCACTTTTATGGACTTTGTCATATATTTACGTCCAGCTGCTCTATTGAGGAAAACCTCAGGGAGGAATTGTTGCTCAGGAGAATGATAAAAGCTCATTTCTCTTTGTCGCTAAAGACCCATGTAATAGGCAGTTGTGTAAATAATTCCAATATGGGGGAAGTCCATCATTAAACACCCTTTCACAAAAAAAATGCTATTAAAGGTAAAGACCAAAAACAGACAGAGGGGTAGACAAAAAAATATACTGCTAATTCAGCCAATGGTTGGGTGAATAAAAGGGTGTTTAATAAATCACTGTGGATAAACCCATTGTGCTGCTGGGTGGCGTTCTCCCCACCTGCCCATACTGCGGGGAGGGGTCACATAGGGCATACAGCCCTAGCATCATTATTTGCTCAATTATTAGCCAGCATTGTCTTTTAGAAGGATGGCAGACAGTATAAATAAAAAAAAAAACTAAATATGTGTTAAGCAGTCAGAGAGATGAATAAACAGGTGTATAAATTCTGCATTTAATAGTGATACATATTTTATGCTGGGTGCTGTGATGAGCTCTGGTCACATCTGGTTGAACACAGCTGGTTTCAGTCTGGTCTGTCGAAGTGCAATGGAAAGTGGGGCTGCTTGCTTCAATTCAGAGAGGTCACAGCAGGACTGAGGTCTGCGTGGCCTGAAGAGATGATGTGTGCAAGTGTGCCGAGGCAGAGCATGCTAGCATGTCTTCCACACATCATTGAACACAGTCTATTAATATTAACATCTTTAGCTTCCTTTACATGAAGGAGTTTGTTCCAGCTTATTATTTCATGTTAGACTCACACACTGTAATGTGAAAAACATGTCTAAAGATTGGGAACACTGGCAGTTCATGACAACCCCTGACTTTGGGGAAGAAAATCTAATCTGCAGTCTGTTTTAAGGGCAAATAAGGGCAAAAAAAAAAGGTTCTTGCATTGCGTCAAAAAATTGCAATTACATCTCTTGTTTATCTATTTCAAACCAGTGTCACGGTATTTCACAAAGTAGTTTTTATTAATTTGAAATGAATCCAATGAGATTCGACCATGTCACCACCTCAACCAAAGTGTTTTTGCTGTTTAAGACCAACCGCAGACTGGACTCAAACTCCAGATTCTGGTGTGGGAGTCCTGCACTTCATCCACCCTGACCACCTCCCTGCAGTTATAAACCCTGCTTGGTTTATAACACAACATTTAACTACTGTGCAGGCATGAAACATCGTTCTGCTGAAAGTCATCAAAGCATATGAGCATTGTGTCCATGTACACAAATCTTGTTGATTAAGTTGCATGTGATTAACTGACATTTTATTATCTTGTTTATTTACTAGGAGCCAGAGCTGTCTGATGATTTTATTCAACCGCTTTAAAGAATACTCCACCTAAAAGTTGATTGAGTAATTTTCAGAGAAGCACCCCTTTGATTGGTGATCTTTTTAATATTTCTTTTGGCTGCCTCATAATGCCACTCCTCTTTCTTTCCAGCTTCTGCATGGGATTGGCCTGTCTGTCTGATTGTGCTTTCTCCTTTCTGTCTGCGTTTCTGTTCTTCTTTCCACTTCTAATGCTCTCTCTTCACCCTCATCTGATCCGCTGGTTCACTCAAAGCCTTTGAGTCCCTACACATTATTAATTTCCCTTTCATCTCCTACTCCCTAGGGGGTCTTGACTCTGGGGCTAGCCAGAGACTAAAGCTTTTCTAACCCGTCAAGGAATAAGGAAAAGACAAAGTCATACCAACAAGTGATAGTTTAAAAATTCTACAGCCCAAACTAATATCTTACCTTGATCACTGGCTCGCAGCCCCTGGCAAGCCCTTGCCCACATGTGACCCTTTCGGTTTCTGCCTTACTGACACTCACAGTTTTTGCATGAACCTGACATGCCACATTTAGGTTGCATGTACTGTATATGTGTGGGATGGAGCAGAGAAGTATAAGCAGGGATGAGAATTGCGACCGTGGATTAACTGGAAGGCGAAGCTAAGTGTTTGCAAACACACGCTACCCAGACACATCTCCAGACTTGACACATTTGGCCCCTGTCCCACTTGGGACTAATTGGAACCTCATGTGGTCGCCCTATGGGACTGTGTTACCCCTGGCAACGGGGCTTTACTGAATATGTACGGTCGTCAATGACGAGTCCAACAAAAATCCAACTTGCAGTCATATGCTATGACCCACAGGGGGGCGGTACTGGAATTTGATTACCCTCTGAAAACATAAAGCAGAGGTCTATTGAGAGTCCATCACAAAACAAAGCCCACATCAACTCTGTTTAAATCTCCAACAGTCTTGACATGATTAGATCTCACACCACAAATCAATCCATGTGTTGGAAGTCATCCAACAAATAGAACAGACTGAATTAATAAAAAAAATCACCACATTTCTTTTTTTTTTTTTTTTCTTTTTCTTTTTTTTTTTTTTTCTTTTTCTTTTTTTTTTTTTTTCTTTTTCTTTTTTTTTTTTTTTCTTTTTCTTTTTTTTTTTTTTTCTTTTTCTTTTTTTTTTTTTTTCTTTTTCTTTTTTTTTTTTTTTCTTTTTCTTTTTTTTTTTTTTTCTTTTTCTTTTTTTTTTTTTTTCTTTTTCTTTTTTTTTTTTTTTCTTTTTCTTTTTTTTTTTTTTTCTTTTTCTTTTTTTTTTTTTTTCTTTTTCTTTTTTTTTTTTTTTCTTTTTCTTTTTTTTTCGCATTTTACTCTCTGGGCTTTTCCTCTGACAGCTAACTCTCCGATATTCTGAGATATTTATGAAGTGTTCACACTGTGATAGGACGGCATTGCTCTGCTAATGTCAGTTTGCCAAAGCAGTAGGCATGAAGCACAAGGGGCACGGAGCAGGAGAGCTGAGAACAGATGGCTGAACGGCAACCCTGCGTGCCCAACATCAATAATAAAGAGACAGAGGAGCGATGACTGAGTGAGTCTGTGTGAATTAGTCCCACTGTCCCACTGCCTCCAGGACTTTATGTCTTTAACAAACCTCCTCGTTTTTTCTGTCTTTTTTTGCTTTTCGCACAGTGTCTTTCTTTTCTCCCTTTCACAGTTTCATTTTCTGTATTACATGCACAGAGATTTCACATGAAGGTGCTTAAAATATAGTTAACACAGCCAGAGGAATTTCAGATTTATTAAAATTATTTAACCTTCACTCTTACTAATTGATTTATATTTATTTGCAAAGGCATTCTGTGTTAAGTGCTACAAAACAAGCATTAAAAAACACAAAACATCAACTTGAAAAGCAACAATGTTTAAATGCAACAATAAAAAGCAGTGGTAAACTAATAAATCATGAATTCTAAAAATTACTTAAAAAAACAAAACAAATAAAAACACTAAATAAACATAACCAAACATAAAAAACTGTATGTTCTTTGATAAACAATCAAAGCCCACACACAGATCTCATGGCATGTATTGGATAGGTTCTTGTGTCTATGACACACAAAGTGCTGTGCCAGACAAAGGCATGAATAACTGCGCTCTAAGCATTAGTTAATGTTAAAATTGCTGAGCGCCATCAGGAGCTGGTCCTGTGTAAATACTGATTGCAGTCAGATTGGCACCTGCCACATTGTAATAAATCCCCCCCTTAGCAGACCTCCCAGCTGCTTGCTTGATTACAGGGGATTTCACTGTGTATGTCCCAGCAAGAAGAGCCTCCGGGTTGCCTAGAGGGGGCACAGAGAGTGCTGCTGCTGCTGACCTAAAGGCCCTGTTTATTATCTGTGCCAGACAAAATGGCTATAAGCCTACAGACGGAATTGAGACCACATACAAGAGAAACAGAATTACTGGTTAGCTGATTGTAAATATAGGTTAGTTCAACGTAACATAGAGGTACTAAGGGTCCCTAAAGCCTTTATAGAAAAGTTAGGTGGATTTCCATGCACTTCCTACAGCATGAAGTATTGATGTGAAAATGTGCCGACAGATCAATTTTTAGAGCTTATTTAGCTTTAGGACCCTGAACATTGATCCGATCTGAACCTGTGCTGCTTGGAGGAAAAAGGGACAACAGTGCAAATTGTACTACATAGATCGCACCAGCCAGGTCAGCAACTGTGCCACAGCAATCTCAATGACCTGTCCTATTGGACACTAAAACACCATGCAGAGGCCTGCTCGCTCATGCATGATTATGCCTGTGTGTTGCGGGATGCTTGTGTGTGCAATAAATGTATCAGCACACACACACTTTGGCTCGAACATATTCCCATGCCAAGATCAATTGTATACTTGCCTGTAGAGTATGCAATAATTGACAAAGAGACAGGTTGTGTTAAAGATGAGGTACGCTGACGTAGGTGTCAAAAGTCTAAATAAGTCAAAGGCAATCAAAGAAAAAGGGGATGGAGTGTGAAAAGAATACAAAAAAATACATAGTCAAAATGTATCAGTTTAGTGATAATATAGTGTTTTTCTCTCATTTGGCTTTGGAAATGAGCCTCAAATGTCACCTCTAGGCTTAGAAGGTACATACAATTGTATAAACTTAAAATTCCCCAGTTTAGGACAATAGCCAAACTGTGACTTGGATGATGTGCTTCAATGCTGAAGATCAGACAAAAAAACCCTCAAAAGGAGCTCAGGCCTGACAGAGCATTATCAAAACATTTCTGCTGATGTCTGATGGTTGAAGACCTCAGATAGTCTTAGCGCCAAAAGACACAACAGAAATTTCCTCATATGGGGACTGAGGCAAAAACTCTAAACCCCTTAAAATGATCTGACCTGAAAGCATTCAAACTGGTAGTTATTTGATTTCAACTCTAACATGACAGGCATCCGAGGCGTAATAACCGAATATATCTTCAAACTTTTGGTATAAATTACTGCCTGACACTGCAAAATGCAGAACAGGGGGAAATGTTGTGGATTTACTGTTTTTACTTCTTTTCACCAGTAAAACCATCCAGCTAGAGTTTGAAAGATGCCTGAATAGCTCTGTATTGCTGTCAGAGAAGTCTATTTTTAAGCTGTGTAAGCAGAGTAGCATTGATAATGCTGATGAAATTAGACCCGACGCAAACAACAACAGCACAAAAAGATGCTGCTGATCTCAAGTCTGCTCAAAATGAATGAGGTGGATGTGCATGAATGTAGTAGGTGCTGGGAGTGAGGGGGTAAAGGACAGGAAATCACAGGCATCTGGTGACTCAGCAGCAGGCCTTGGACAAAACTCCAGACACTGAAGAGTTCTGCTTAGCTGGCACATAATCAAGTTCTTATTATTATAATTGTTCAGACATTTTAGCTGGTTTTGGCATTAATATGAGCAGGATTTATTGAAAAAAAAAAAAGTCAAATATTTTTGTTTCCAGCTTATCAAATGATTACATTGCCGCTTCCATTATGATTATGTTATTGTAAATGGAATATATTTGGTTCTATGGTGTCAAGTAAAAAAAAACAATTTAAAAAAGGGGGTTAGTCCCTTAGAAAGAAAGTGTGTTTTTCACTCTTAACCTTGTCAATTTATACAGCAAGAACTAAATAATTGAAACAATAATCCCCTACATTCTTTTTGTCATTACTTGCAGCCTTAGAGCCCATGTCATTATGCCATTATTTTATCCATTTTATTCAGAAAATACTGGCAGGGTGCTCATTTGCTCTGCAAATGTGGCCAGAGTGGCATAAACTATATTAAGACCCAACACTAAGAGTGTGCATCCCCTCCCAATAGATAAAAATAATAATAAAAAGGAAAAAAAAATAATGAAAGTTCAATTTAAAGCTTATAAAAGGCCTGGGCACGGTTGTGATGTGATAACCATGTGGCTGAAGAAAGCCTTGGCTCCTTGGAGAGCACAAACCTTTCTGTTACCTCTCACGTTTTAGTCTGGTTCTTGATCTCATCCTGCAGGCGTACAATACCTAACCTGCCCAGAAGGTCGTGACAGCAAGCAGAATGGCAACATGACAAGTTTGTGGTCAACAATTCCTGGATGAAGCTTGCATTTACACATGTTTGAATAAAACAGCTCTTTTGGGACATTGTGGCAGCTGACAAAACAGTAAACAGTGTGAACAAGTGTGTAAAACAAGCCCCCCCCCCGTAGATGGATTCTTAAGCCAAACTGAACAGAGGCCTTTCACCGAAGATGGTACCTGAAATTATCTCACAATGGGCTAAAATTTCAGATGTGATCGATAACAAAGCTGAGCCAACCAAAAACGAAGGCAAACGAATGGCTAACATTTGCATGTAGGGAACGTTTTCATTAGAAAAACATAAGACAGTTGCAATTTATAAATTTAGTAATATCTTTTTCTTCGCAGCGTTACCCTGCAATCAGAAAAGAGCAGAGATCACGAATGCATTCTGTCCACTGCTTTTGGTTTCTCCAACAGCACAGCAGGTCATTCCTTGCATTGTTGCTCATGATCTCAATACACTGCTGAGAAAAACCGCACCCCTCCTCAAGTGCTGAAAAGGCTCCACTACAACAAAAAATAGAGAGGGAAGTGAGAAAATGTGTAGGTGTGCACAACAGTGAGGATTTGTCGGTGACTGCAGTGTGTTTTGGTTGGCCAAGTCTTGTTTGCCTCCCTCCACCATGTGTTTAACATTTGTGAGCTAGGACCACTGAACACCTCTGCTGTGATGAATATTTCCCAAGTGATATGCTATGTTTTCAAGGCTTTGCATCAGCTGCTACAGAGCACCTTAGCACAATCTGTCATCAAGAGTGATGATTTAATGCCATTTATTCTTAGGTTTTGCCTCAAAAAAACATTTTTGAAAGATGCAAACAGGTGAGTGGGAAGTGTAACGATACACTAAGATCATGAGACAAAATGATACATGATACTGGATTTGCGAGAACGAGACAAGATGATATTTTAATTATAATTTAAAGAAAACTTTAATGCCAAACTAGAAAAATATACTGTTAAGTGAGTGAATTCCCAAAGTTGCCATAAATCATGGTTGAAATTTACACCAATGTGTAATTATCATGTAATGTCCTCAGCTTTGAAATTACATTATGTCATTCTATCAGCATTTTAATAATATTTTGCTAAGAAAAGTACTCAAACCAGAATATATATATATATATTTGTCTTGTAAGACATTGAAATGTAGGCTTGGGTGTGTGCATGAATTATGCATGGAGAAGTCGCCAAACAATCTGATTTTCTACCATGGAAAATGGCCTGTAGTGAAAATGTCTCTTGTACTTGACTGTGGACGTTAAGGTGCTGTTAGCTGCAGTTTAAGGGGATGTTTTTTACACTGCTTACATACTGTTCATGTCTTCTCTGTCATGATTTATTATTTCCATCGGGAACCCAAAATGGTGCCAGACAAACATTTTAAAAGTGGCAGGGCATTTTCAGCGCTAATATCGTCAGATATCATCAGTCTTTTTTTTCTTCTTTTTCTTCTTTTTCTTATGGGTTTCCAGCAGACTAGACACAGCAAAACAGTATTGGTAGTATATACTCTGGCTCTTGCTGGGTAAGTAACAGGGCCTCTGTTTCATGCGTTGTTCAATTTCATCCCATAAATATTTAACATAATTGGGTATTAAGGAGATTGGAGGATACGTCAAAGCAAAGCATTGGGCTCATTGTCATGTTCCTTAAGCCATTCTTGGAAGGTGTTTGTGAATTTGCATCAACGTTTAGTGTGCTGTTATGTCTAACATCCTCATGAATGGCAAGACTTCAAGTACACACATTACATTGCAATGATATGACCATTGGTATTCACTTAACTTTTCAATGGTTTTAATTTTTTGGCTGCTAGGTGCAGATTACATTGGTGATCCTTTGACTTTCGAAACGATGCCACTATCTTTCAAAATTTAATGTTTTCAAATGGCAAATACTTTTAAACAAATGATCTTCCCAATAATCAGCAAATGTGGTAGCTGTCTAAACTATGACAGCTAAACTATTGTGACTTATACTGTTGAGAACCAGGCAGTGTTTCTCCTGTCTTGAGTCTTTTTTGGTTTTTTTTGGTTGCACAGTTCTGACCCTATAATGTCAATGCATTACACCATTAAAATGTTGCTTTTGATTTAATATAGAGTTCAATGTTAGGTTAACTTCCATCATTGTTATTCACTACTGAGTCAGTTATTTTTCCCCAAAAGAGCCAGACAAAAAACCCCATTCTTCTCCATCAACAAGTCATACAGATGAAGCCAAAACAGCAAGTTTATTTCTTTAGCTTGATGCGGGCACAACAGAAAAATGTGCATCATGCTGAATGGACGGGGGGCACAGTCATCTGTTTATGCGAAATGTTTCCAGGCTTATGAGATGTTTTTTTTCAAATGTGAGTGCAAGTTTGCATCATGTTGTGTTGGAATCTCCTGATGTTGCAGCGTGTGAATGTGTGATTTGCTTTTTTTTTTAGGCTTGTCAGACCTATAATTTGTTTTGTCTCTTGCTGTATGCAAAGCAGTTCCGGTCAGACTGCCAAACAGCACTGTCTGGCTCAAATCTAAACAGCAAAAAGCTGCTACCTTCAGCCAATCCATTAGTTGTTACACGGCCTTTTCTCCTTGTTTTGCAGTCTTAATGGGTGATAACAATGAGAAAGCCGCTGTTACCGCATGCAAGAAACGTGAAAATAAACCCCATTATGATTTAGTTCATTTCACAGTGGACAGCATGAGCTTGATATTTAAAAGGACAGTTTAATATGATAAAATTTTTTTCTTTTGCTTATGCCTAAAGGCAGAAGAAGAGACAGGATGAATAGTGTTCTATCTCTCTTTTTCGGGGTACTCCCAAGGACAATGTCAATGAACAGTGATAACAGTAATATAAAGTTCAAATACTGTTTAAACATTCCTTGTGGAAACCTCTTTCGAGCTGGGAAAGCTGGGACACATGTAAAAAATGTGTCCAATAGATTTGAAGCCCACATTCTTGTGCCTCTGTTCTGAATAGGCTGTATCTAGTGGAGGGCACTCCAAAAGTGAGAATGAAGCTAAATAAGGAGAATTGAACCAAGGAGTACATAAAGTCGGAGTTTTGATTTTGGCATTGAGGAGATTTATGACACTGACGTCTGTCACTTAGCAATCTTGTCCTGGGTTGACAGTTTGATGAGCTTTGTGTACTGTGGCCTTTGGCTTGTCTCATTATTGCAGCTGGTAAATGCGATATTCTAAAGAGATAGAAAAAAAATTAAAAATTAACAAATCACTACTTCAAATTGAGTTGTCTGACAGAGGACTTAACTAAAAAAGCAGTATGTCATTTGTGTAAGAAGCACAAAATGATCATACAGGAGGGAAAGGCTTGACAAGACATATAGACATGGTCACCTGGATGTGTACCACAAGTTCTTACCAGTTTGTGACTATAATGCGTTAAAGGTCAGAAGAGGAAAATATGTAAGCCACCCCCCCCCCATGTTTCAGTTAAGCACCAAAGATGGAGAACTTTTTTAAAACCTTTCAGGTTTATCCGCCCAAGTGTGTACATCAGATGATGATCCCTGACACAAAACTGTTTAGGAGCGTGTGGTGAGACAAGGGTTTAAGGCTTTGATGCAGGTTGTGATGATAAGAGCAAACTGGAGATCATGGGAGGAAATGGGATTTCCCATGATGTGGTGGGCCTGGGCTGATGAGGCTAATACTTCCACATATAGTCCTTATTAAACACAGGCACCTGAGCCTGCATGTGTGGGTGTTGGACTCGGGCACACGATGGTCCAGCATATGACTCTTTGACAGAGAGCACTAAGAGAATGAATGGGATTAGACCAACATGCGTAATCCAGCTGGCCTGTGAAAGATGCCCACATCCCTCTGCTGGAGGAGATAAAGAGGCTGGGCAAGAGGGGATGTATAAACATCATGCAGTCATTTCATCTTGTTGCAAAGAGGAATTCCACCAACTATTGACATCAAACAGCCTCTGCTCTCTTGAGGAGCTCCGGGCCGATGAGTCAGTAAGTCTTAGCTGCTGCGTCTCAGCTGTAGAGGTGTCCTTATAAATCTTAAAATAACACAATGGTGTGCATTAAGGTGCATTTAGTGTTCCGAGCTAAAATTGCATTCCTTAATCTTGTCATTTCGACATCTTGAAGTGCCTGGATAATGTGCATTGCAGTGAACTGAAGTGTATTAATGAGATCAATTACTCTCTTAGTGTCTCGTTTCTAATGGGCAGGGTGGATATCTTTCTTGTACATAGAGAAAGCACAGCTGGCACGAAGTAAACCACTTTCTATTGCAGCAATTATTGTGTCACGAGACATGAATGGAACTTTAGTTATAAACACAACATGTCAAATTCGTGGTTCTGTAATGTGGAATGCAGCAAAAAAAAATCTTCAATTCACAATCTTTGAACATGCAGATGTTGTTCAGTAGGTTTTACCATGTATGCAGTCTAAACAGCTGAATACATATTGAAATGGATGTATTCATGTGCACATGTGCATGTTTGTTCCACAAAAACATGCATGAATTCACTGACGAAGGGTGTGATAATAAAAATAATCTTGGTAGAAAAATTCCTCGCAGTAGGTTTTCATTACCGTCACTGATATTTCACTAAGCGGCATAATAATATTAACAGAGATAATTGGGTCCATGCACTGTTGCTGCTAAACCCCTCCCAAGGGTACAGCTTATTGGCGACTGTTCTCAGACACAAGCGGACGATATTGCTTCATCTGAGTGTTGGTCCTGCTCTCTGGTGTTCAGAGAAGTAGAAGACGAATCCTACAGTGGCCCACTAGTGCTTTACATTCCAACTCACTGCAGCTGAAGAAAAAGATACTGATGATCTTTTTTTTGTTTTTTTTGTTTGTTTTCCTGTTTCCCTCAACTGTGCCAGTGCTCCCTTCTCTATAAAACCCTTATCACACTCTGCAGTGTTTACCCTGTGGAGAGATGCTTGTAGCCACAGCTACCTTTATGTTTACCTCATAAAGAGTCAAGCAGGAGGCATTGAAATTCACTTCAGGGAGAGGGGATAAACTGGGAACCCTGGCATTCACATGAAGGAATTTAAAACAAATACAGCATTCATTCTGTGCTTTACCAAAGCTTATCTTGACGTTGCAACAATATAGCTCAACTCTCAGTTTTGTATACATAAAGGGGAAGATTGTTGTTCCTACCATTTTTCCTTTCACATGTTTTGACACTAAAGCTCACTTCTCTAAACTTACTATGAAAAATACACCTGTCAAACATAAACGCCAGGCACAACAAGTGCTGAGTGAAATACAAAAGGAGAGAAAGCAAAATCAAAAGCAAAATGAAGCGTAGTGGAGGCTGTGTTTTTTCACATACTCTCTTATAAATAGTAAGTTTAAATATAGACGTTACTATATTTTCTATCCATCATCCACTTGATTCACCTATTAGGACTCAAAATTAAATAAAATTGCAATCAAAACATAAAAACACATGAACGCTTGAAAATATTGGCACAGAAAATATACTTTTTCAAGCAAAACTAATATAATCATGATTCCCAATCAATCCAAACTTAATTTTCAAGAACTCAGCCATATTACTTAACTGAGAACACAATCATATCTTTAAGGCTTTAATGACATTCCTGAAGAGGAAACTGCATATGGGGGATTTTAACAATGTGGAACTGAAGTAATCAGCTGTAAACTACAGTTCTGTCTCAAACAGGGCCAACAAATGGATTCAGATCATGTCATAGGGAGTGCATGGATTTCATCTGCAAGAATATAAGTGGGATGATTCACAAATGGTCAATAAAACATCAAAGACAAGAGAACATCAACACAAGGCAAAATAAGCAAAGTCTGCAGCGCCTTGTCAAAGCCATTGGTGGCTCTAGTTCACACACACATGCTAAAATATATAACTCCTGAGGAAGACATAAGGTTTGTCTAGAAACAACACAATTTGTAAGATACAGCCTTAAGTTTAATTTAATACATCCAAAAACAAACATTATCAATATAATGTGAAGAAATTTGAGTCAGTATAATAATCAGCTAGCCCCCTGCTCATCCTGTGGTAATAACCACTTTTTACCTCTAGAAAAAATCCAATATTCCCCGAAGTGTCAGGACAGAGGGTTATATGTCTTATATAACAATAAGTATAATAGAGGAAATAATAACAGTGCTAAAACAACTTCAAGAGCCAGCTACTTAACTAACAGTTATTAAAGCTAATGATAATTATATGGAATATTTGGGTTGTGACAATACATTTTCAACTCCAACAATCGTATCCTAAAGCTTCAATGAAAATATATCGTATTCGAGAATGTGTATCGTGATACTCCGATACCATTAAATATTGTATAAAAGCAACAACTTATTTCACAAGAAATGCATAAATGATTTACAATATATGCAGAGAAGTAGCAAGAAACCTCACAAATAATGAAATTATGGTCACGGTCATAACCTTCTGCAATAGTGAAACATCAGTACCAATCACTGTGCATAAAGTTAATGAGTAAGAATTTTGGTATCATGTCCTGTGCATCGTTATTTGAATCTTAAATCTTTAAAATACAGCGTAGCGTCACACCCCATACCGAGAATGCAACAAGTAGTAGAGGGCAGCAGTTGTTGGCTACACTGGTTATATGCCGCTCCTGACCTCCCTAACATTGACATATCTTACTTCAGCTTTAAACCACCTTAAAGTAGCTTAAGACATCCTCTACTATCCCTAAAATAATCCCATTTCACTTTTTACATTGTTCATGATGTAATTAGTGGACATTCCATGCCAGAATGACTCAACAGCACATGACGTTGGATAGCAGTGTCCTGTCTTCGTATTCTCCATATGGGTATCCCTAAACATTCACCGCTGGGGTTACACTCACCTTCACTGTATGGGCCGTGCTACATGAATTCTTCACATATGAATGCATTAATGTGTACATGCTGAAGATCAACACAGACTGTCAACAAGTATATAAAGTATGTCAATCACAGTCAAGCCATGAGCCTCGAGCTGCTGGGCACAAGAAGTCAGAGGCAGCACGATAAAGTGTCCTATCTCCCTGGGAGCTGCTCCATTTGTTGAAAACATTCAAGGGGATGTACTGTAAATGAAATAGTGTGTAGTATACCTTTACCCACTTTACAATTGGGTAAAAGTAGAGATGGAACACTTTTGGATTTGTGCGGACATAAGTTACAAAGCAGAGTACATTTGAAAGTGAGCTCATATGTTTTAATATGCAAAATACACTGAACATTAAAGTCTCTCTCGGTTCAAAAATTTTAATTTCTTTAGTTGAATGGCTGCTCTCCACAATGGAGAATGATGTATATAATCAGACACTATAAGGCTGATTTGACACAGACCGGCCGAAAGTGTAAATCTCCTTAAGCACAATAAAAATGTTATTTGAAGAAGTGGGTCTGTGAGCATGATATGTGACAACACAGTCCATATTCAGCACAAATGTATGTACGGATATACTTGTATGTTGTAGTTTTAATATGGGAGAAAGTCTGCAACATTTTATTATGAATACTACACTTTTTCTACACAAAATATATGTCAGACACATTACAATAAAACATACTGTAAAAGGTGCACACAAAAATGTTGAAATTTAGTGAGGGCTGCAGGGAATATATAAACTGAATTCCTGGTTTCTGCCACATGTGTGGGTTGTATCACCCAAACAGTACGTGTGACAGGTGAGTGTATTTCCATCTGTGCCTACAGATGGGCATGTTCATATGGTGTGTGTTGTAATGCGCTCTTACAAAACATGCACAGAGACAAATGCCACAGCCGCACATTCAGCAGTCAGAGCAAGAGTGAATCTAAGAGTTGCAGCACAGAAAGAAGGACAGACATCGTTCACGTCTAGTCTAACATGTGTCTGGCAGAGAGGTCAAGAAGTTGGAAATGTGTGAAAGGAGCTGGGGGCATGAGGGGAGGGCCCCGAGATGTCAAATCTGACTTTATCCATCACTGTGACATACTATACTATAGACACTTTTTGCATGACTTAGAGGCAACAATCTGAACCTGTGTGTCCTGACAATACAGTAGCTACTTGTGTATATTCTTACTTTATTGTTCCATCCAATATGTATGTGGTTGTTGATATCTTATGCATGAGATCGAGGTCAACATTGCTAATATTTTAGGGTGAGTTTTGTTGTGATTGTTTTTCATTTAAATGAAACCTTAAAAAAAAAGCAAATGAAAAATTGAGTAATACATCCTATGCAGAAAAAAATTATCATTCATTATTTAGAGAAAAATCCTACTGTACATTTAGTGATCACATGGTGCCATCGTTAATAAGAAAATGACGACAAAATCCCTTAAACATGGGAAAACAAACTAACTAAACGTAATGGTTGAACGTATGTTCAAATAAATTCATGATTAAATACAATTGTAATTAAATATAATCAAAAGATAAATATTACTAATTATACACATAATATATATGTTCAAATTCTTGGTCAGCAGTAAAGCAACAATTGTGTGGCCTGACAGGAAAACCTCACTATCAGAGGTGTTGGCATGGTTGTGAAATAAAGAGGTGTGATGGACAGTAACAACTGCAACAGAGGGATTCACAACATGCTGCCGAGGATCAAAGATGTGTGTGTGTGTCAATATGTGAGAATGTGTGTGTGTGTGTGTGTGTTTTGTGGTTGTGGGGGGGGCAGTGGGTTTAAACCCAGAATGTTTTTCACAAATCCCCAAATCTGAACTGTTTATCAT
>KV751320.1:13202442-13224254 GCA_001698575.1 Mola mola | reverse complement strand
GGTTTTTATTCATAGCTGTATTTTGAACAGTACGGATAAAGAGCACCTCCCCCTTCCCCAGTATAATCTTTTCTATTTGTCTCTTTAATAATAATAATATTGATCAGAGCACGTATTGGAATATTTATCACTACCCCAGACCCATTCAAATTTTCAGGCCAGGGCCCCTCTTTAGAAGTGCTCCCGTCGTTCAGGGTGACAGAGAGGGTAACCGAGAACCACAAACATGCTGTTCATCAGTAACAACTCGTTTTGAATGTTGCATTCATATTCTAAACACAAGCACAGGCAGCTAAGTCTAACCCTCTAAACTGGTGTCAAACTACCTGCAAAACAACCAGAACAACGATTAACATAATCTAACAATTTCCCTAACAAAATAATACAGTGCATAAAAATGATCAGTTTCACATTTGACATGGTTTGTTTACAACCACTTTAACATGTAAAATATTGCAATACTTATAACAACAAGATGCAGTTGGAACTGTGGGGGATGCAAGAAATAAATGTGTTGCCACATTGCATTTCAGACAAAGAGCATGAAGATGTATTAAAAAGAATTATTAATTAAAAAAAAATAGAAGCACAAAGAATTTAACGAGTGCAGAGGTTCAGTGTGTTTACAGCAACTTGATAAAGTCCGTTAAGACAACATGTTTGAACACCCAAATTAACAGAGGGAGGCCAAACGTGTGGGAGTATGTGTTAAAAGGTGAGAAGGAGATGCTATTCATGGGGATGCTAACGTCAGTTCAAATCTGACAGCGCACATACATTCTTCAAAAGGACTCATTTCTTATTAATGTCTCCTCTGAAGGGAGACAATGCATTCCCATGCTGCGGGGAGGGGTGGCTGGGAGGCCTGACCAAATAGATACACTATGCATGCATGTTTCTGTAGGTGACAGATCAAAAGGAGGCAATGAATCCAGAAAATAATAAACTGGGTACGACTCTGTATGATGGCCTACGTAGCATAAAGTGAAACACCCCTCTTCCGAAACCACACATCAAACTGGGCGACAGAGACGGTGTCACGTCACATCAGACCGAGAGGGGGTCGCTGCCTGTTAACCTTTCAGGACGGCCAGACGCACTGCCCGACACTGGCAGCGTGTGAGGCTCCCCTCCTCCTACCATCTTTTCTTTCGTCTCTCCCCCTGCTTCACACTGAATATTTTCACATTCCTTGACTCTGAAAAAACAGTTAATAACGACAGCGAGGGAGTGTCAAAGTAAGGAAAATGCACGCGCTGTATGTGTGATGTGGTTTTTGAGCTGCAGGCTACGCCAAACAGACTGCGCTCGTCAGCTCATGGGAACAGATAACAAAAAAAAAGAATAATGCATGCCATCTTCGGGGGGGGTGCTGAGGCTTTAAAGTTAGGTGGCCACCGTTATGGTGAATAATTCCCTCTCATGAGGTTATAGCTAATGCCTCTGCCAGTGCCAGGATGTCACTCGGGAACAACACGGCAATTTGTGGTTGCCACAGTTCAGCTTAGATCTCTATCCTACCTGTGTTACATCATGATTTATTAGAGTTTTCCAAACATTTATAAGCGGTTTCGTTAGCTGCTTGATTACAAAAAGTGTGGCAGTTAGCTCAACAGTGCTGGCTAAGAGGTGGATTTTACACTTATGTCGGGAAAGATTCCTCTCTGGTCACACTGTAAGACCAAAAAAAGGTTGCATCCTTATCTATGAATTAGCATAAGTCATACACAATAATAATAATAATAATAATAGCCAACACAAAATACTATATTACAAGATTTTAAATGCAGACTTGTTTTAGATATATTTAGCACTTCTTGGACTAATTGTGATCCAGTGAAAATTTTGGTAACTTTGTAATAGCAGTAAAGTTTAGCAATGTCAAGAACACTAGCATTGTAACTAAAAAAATCTGAATTCTGGAGCATTCTGGGCAGGCACCACTGTATGTGGAGATTTGTAGAACATGTGCTGCATCAGAGAAATTAATTCATTTTTAATGGTAGATAAGAAAAATGTTGAATACTGGATCTGATAATTGACCAACAGGATATGTACTGGAATTATAATTTAGACCCAATTAAAATGCATACATATAAATATATATTTAAAGTTACTATTACTAGTACTTTTGATATTTAATTACACTTATTGCAAAAAAATATCATAAGTACTTTGAATATCAGATAATTTAATCTTTAATTTTACTCCCGTGTGAGTTTTAGGTTATTTTTACAACATGGCAGTGGAGTGACATATGGAGTCTATATTACAAAAACTGAAGATAGCAGGGTCTGGTATACCTATTCTATGTTGATATGAGCAAAACATTGGTTAATCAGGCGTAATTAATATAGTGGTATCTAAAACAATATATATGACCTGTGTAGATCTGTATAAAAAACGTGGAGTTGCACGATATTGACAAAATTTTCTCTCACGGTACGGATAAAATCATATCACGATAATGATATACAGTATATCATGGTATAATGTTTTATATAAATTCTAGGGAAAAAAATTCCATATAAAATAACTACTGTATGTATCTCACAATTTTTATTATTTTAATGTGGGAGTTATTATTTTTTAGTGTTGTTGACTGACTCAGGTCAAAATCTTAACATTTTAGTGCAAAAGTGTTTGTAAATATTGTGTTATAAATATGCTTAGTGACTGAAACCTGGAACTGCAGTTAAAGAGGAGGTACATGATACCACATGATACCACATGTAGCAAACGCTTAAGCGGAAACTGAATGATGTAAAAAGTTGCAGAGGCTGCGGTCCAGGCATTGATAAGAGGGACGTCCCTCGATAATCCTCATAGCGTTGGTACAACCCATTTAGGAAAAAATACCAGGCGGCTGCACCCTAAAGATCAGTGGCAGAGCATTTGTTCACATGGTGATATAAAAGATAGAGGAAACTATCTATTTACATTTTTCTCTTGTTTAACAATATTTATCGACATATCACCCAGCCCTAACCCAATTGTAGAGTTGTTTATGTAACTTGCCTAAAAAATGTATAATTTGAACTACCGAATTGTTTATCTCCACATATATCCAAAAATGATAAAATGGCAAAGCTTTATTCTCTCAGTCCTACACTCACAGTGCTCTAATGTGCTTTATATTGTTGGTTGTGTGACTAGCTACTGACCAGGTTGTCCGTCATTTTTAACATAGTTACAACAGGTTACGAATACCAAGCCAATTGGTGGTGATGGTGTATGGTGATGGCTGCTATCCCTCGTTTAAATCTTATTTCTGTTATATATAGTCCTTGGCTAATTGCCAGAATAATTGTAATAATGCTAAATTTCAACAAACATTTGCTATTTTTTGAACATAGTATACTGCTACCTACAAATCAACATCCCTTTTTTTGCATGCCGAAAAGGCATGCAGATGTATCTGGTACAATGTATTTGATCCCTGCATCAAAGGAACATTTTCCGATGCAGACAGCCAGAGATAAATGCAGGTATCTGAAGCTTCATACAACTTCTGTGGTCGAAAATGCAAACACTCCCTCTGGTTTGGAAGATGTTGGAAGCATTTCTTTTTGGTTTTTCCAAAAATGTGTGGAAGTGAGAGAGAGAGAGCACTCAAGCATGTGTTACAATATGCTTGCAAATTTCTGTGTGTGTGTGTGTGTGTGTGTGCATCTATCTTCTCTCTGGCTTTTGAGCCTGAGAGAAGAAAATGTTTCTAAAGGGATTCACCGCAGCCAGACTGTAAATCTCAGCTGCGTGGGGACAGCTATAAAGGGAGAGGAATGATGTACGTTATGTCTTCACCAAAAATATGGAAAACACTATCTAAATGTGTGTCTAAAAGACACATATTTCCCATGGAAGATCAGCAACAGTCAAAAACAACCGTAACCTAAGCCCATTTTAGACGAAATGTGAGGGTGAAAATGAAAAACTGGCACTCTACTGCATGTGTCTCTATTTTTCTACGCACACATTTTTTTGTATTATTTTATATTAACTTTGCCCGCCCCATATTCTTTACTGTGCTGCTCTGTCACAGAATACACACTTAACAATCTTGTAGAAACAGATATAAAAGAGCCGCAGTATAATACTATTCAAACATAAAAATCCATTCTCTGCACATTCTCTGCTGTTTACTCTTTGTGTGATCAATAAACACTGTACAGTACAAAGAAATACTGGCATACAATAACCACATTATTTTTGGTCAATGGATAATTATGGCATTATTTAAACAAAGCAAAAAGTCTTGCAGCATCACTTTTTTTACTACATGAAAACATATTTATATATTAACTAGTGTCTTGCCAGGTGCTCTTAACATGGCAACACAAACATAAATATCCAGAATTACCATCATTCACACTTCGGCAGATATTTAACGATCCAGGTTCTTTTCTATAATGATGAGATCAATGAACTCATTACTTTACTATCAATATATATCAAAAATGCAGAGACATGGTATGTGTAGCCATGTTTAAACTGGTCTGTACTCTACTTTCAGTGGAATTGGGGTTATACATGTATCTTACTAGTGAAATTATTTTTTTTGTCTGTAATAACATATAGAAGTCAACAAACGCAATTTGTGGGGGGTTTCCACAAATCCTTAACTAAATTCAAATGAAATTTCACGCCGTCAGGACCCAGCATGGCTTAGTTTGAGGCTTTAGAGAAGTTCTGTATTGATTTATTATTATCATTACATTATTCTCTATTAGAGACAAATATCTAGAATTGTATCTGTAAAGCCACATGTTCTAAAATTTACATTTTCCGAGTTTTCCTCAACCTTTGCTCGCTAGCTTGCAAGTTACCTGCATCATTTAACTTAAATTTCTTATGCACTCACATCAGGAACTGTAACATTTTTGATGCATGCAAGTATGTCACAGCTGCAGGAGACACATGCAGACAATGGTATATTTACATAAAAATTTCAACTTCTATTTGTGCCCCAAATATGAAAAATACCCTTAGAGTTAAAAGAGTATTTTTTTTTTTAATTCTTCCACTTAAATCAGAAGCAACCTTTCTCATCATGCGTCACAAGACTCAATATAGAAACAGCCCTGTTTATCAGTATGCACCCACACATGCAGAGAAATTGTGCTTCCAGACTGGAGCTATCAAGCTGTAGTTCCTGCTGCTGCTGCTTCTGCCAAACACATGTATTCACACCAACTGCCTAACCACCATAATAAGAAACAAACTCTGAATTGCACTAGGGGGACCATGCTTTGAGGAGTCTTAATAAAGCAATTTGCAGCGATGCAGTGATGTACAACAGCCACAGGAGTGATAACAGACTGTTGAACATGGCTGTTACCTCTATCACACAAAGAAAGAGCAAGGAAAGGCCTTGAAGAAAAAAAAAAAAAATCACTGTCTTTGCAGTGAAGATGTGAGATGAGGTGAGTAACACAAGTCTGGGTCACATGACATCACAGAAGATTGCCTCCATGCCCTTGTGGCAGTTCGAGGTATTGGGAGGACACTCCTGTGCTGAGAGAGGAGCCCTGCACAAGTGACACATCACAGCTTCAGACTGTGACTGTGTGAGCTGGAGCAGACAGAGGCTCATTATGGGTCTCCCCAGACAGCATGGGTGGGGACGGGGAAGGGAAGGGAAGGGAGGGGAGGGGGAACAGAAAAGGGGATCCACTATTAGGAGTTTGTTGCTCCTCTTGGTGTTGAAAAAAGGCTGCCAACATTGGAGCCCAGCTCAGAGCCAGTGAGTTAATGGTTGTGCATAAGTCTACGGATAATGTGTTGAACCCAGCTACAATTAATGTTTTATTACACACATTTAAATGTCCAGGCTATGTGAAGCAAATACATACAGAGAAAACATCAATTCTTAGACGTAAATTAAAAACTGATTATTTTGTGGCACAAAATACTTGCAATCAAACCTGCTGAAACAAGCCGTGAACATGACACTGACACTGCTTAAAGACAATTTCCGTTGTGGTCTGTTTTATTCCAGCACTTCTAAAGGGAATTGCAGCCGGCTGTTATATGCTGCACTACGTTCACTAGCTAACTGCGAACTGGCTGCTGTTCAGTGCTGAGCAGGGAATGTACAGATGGATTTTAGAGATTTACTTGCTAAAAATAAAACACAATATCGGGGACTAGAAAAACAAAAACAATATGTTCAAAGATGCTATAAATAGAGCTCTGTAAAACTGGTTCAATAGATATTGTTTTGAACAGGCCATGTTGGTGCCTTTCGGAGTTTGGATCAAAAACTTCCAAAAACCTTCTCGAATGTCTTTCCCAAAAATTTTTGTCACATACTATCACCTGTTGTAAATAAAAAGGCAAAAAATGCCTTTATATGGGATGGTGTAGTTTTTCAGAGGAACTGGATCTGATAGGTAACAACATAGAGAAATGTTTCAAGCTGGGATTCAAAACCAAAAATACCCAACAATCTAAAAAACTACTTAACTAAAGCACATCTCTTCCCTTGGTATCCCTTAATTGTTTGTTTTTGTACACATGCACACATGGGCGTCTGCCAAGAAGACAAAAATAAAAGACATTTCAAAGCCTATAAAACAAGGAATTGCAAATGTCCATGCACAAGTTTTGGCGAGAAACGTTGAATGTAAACACCTCGTTATTTTACAACGAAAATCCCACATGCAACTATAGGTTCATTCACCTCATTATCATGAAATAATCATGAAACCAAAAACCTGAAAAGACTTCCAGTGAGGTAGTGGATGTGGTCAGGACCGCACAATGAGTCCCGTATTATTTATTTGGCATTCTTTTTATGACAAATAAATTCCTTTTTCTCAAACTCACAATAAAAATTCTGGCTGACAACAGATTGACTCTGTTTTTTCTTTTTATTGTCAGATACTCTTGATGTAACTCACTGTGATGCTTGATCTGAGGCTCTCTCTCCCCTGTCAGATTGAAAATTCAGGAAACTGTCCCTCAGTGGCACAACAGCAATATCCTTTCAGCCTGGTCGTTAAAGGAGAAATTTCTCCTTTACTCATGAACAAGCTGAGACTTCTTTATATCGACAGATTTGTGAATATAAAAGTGGGTTCATAGCCCAGTCACTAGCAAGGCCTTTTTTCCTTTTCTCCTGATGCTAGAAGGATTATAAACAGGGCTTCCAAACGAGGGAAATCCGTTAAGATGTCAGTTGTCGAAAAGATCCAGGAACCTCCTGTACACATCTCACCTCTCTAATTGTATTGCTAAACCCTACTCTTTTCCATGAAGCCAGTGCTATTAAAATGCATGAAAAGTCTACCTCCTCATTGAGACATTGAACCCCCCTCCTAACCCCGGAGGGGAGAGGAGAGTTGGGTACCCGGAGGATGCGCGTGTTTCCTGCGGTGTGTCACCAACCACCGCCCCGCGCTGCTTAGGGTTCCGAACGTGGTGTCTATTGCTCTATAAAGCCATTTTCACAACTCCTTCTATTACTTTGTACCATTTAAGAGTGACAGGGAGTTGTACTTCATAATAATATAACAGTTTTGCAGCAGGGCCACCACAAGGAAAGGAACCATCCCTTTCCCTCCCATTCTTCTCCTCCCACCTGTTTTAAGGCAGTCTCATGAAATAATCATAAAATTGCTTGTTTTCATTTTGATCATTCCAGTTCATGAATAAAGTATGGTAAAGAAATTTGACACAGATTTAACTGGTCAAAGCCCGCATGTCTCTCAAACACACGCACACGTTCTTGGCGTCCACTTGATGCAATCTTACCAAACACACCTGTTATCAGAGCACGTCATTTCGAATCACACTCAAAATCCCAAACAATACCTCTGGCTGCCGCAAGAACACAGGACAATAACAGGAAAATAACCTGCACTTCAATGTGGCTACTTTAATAGTGTTATAGGTGTCAGGACTTTCATCAAATGGGTCGCTCTCACACGTCCATCAGTTCTGTTTGACAGCTGATTTTATTATTAATGTGAGGGCTTATCTCTCTGGGGACAACACTGGACTTTCTGTCACTTTGATGGTAACCCAGATCAGAGTAACCCAGGGTGGACAGGACAGATACAAACACTTAATTCCTACAAAAACGCTGTCAACAAAATAAAATCATAACTACAGAAAGAAATGGCTTAGGAGGAGGTTTGTGTAAATGTATATGTACACATACACACTCACACTACTGGGCTCAAATGGAAAGAGACAGTGACACTCTCAATGCAGTCCTGTCATCCTGTGATCTGCAGGGCGAGTCAAAGGTTTGATACTTGGATCTAAGGCCACCAGTCTTTTTATTTCTACAGAAAACCACAACAGTACACTGAACACAGATGTGCCTTTAATCTATTTTGTCTGACATTAGAGCAGGTCCTTCCTAATGGATTTCCTTGTGTCACTGTGCTTGTGCATATGTGTAATATGTCACGTAATCTTAATCTAATATGGATATTATTGCTACAGGGAAGGGGGTACAACCTAAAGCACTCAAATGTTTTAATTTGGCCACAAGGCAGCTAATATGACACCATTGGTCAAATTTAGCCTCTGCAACAACAGTGGGAGCAGCACAAACTAGTCCAGAAGTACTACCAAAGACTAACTGGAAATGGATTAGGACCTGAAACAAGAGATTAGAGCTTTGTAAGAAAAAAGTTATTTTTTTGGAACTTTACCATCAGGGGACTGGTATACGTTAACTATTATCACCATCATGATATCTCATCTTTGTTGCTGAAACAGTAAAATTCTGCACATAAATCATAGGGTAAGTGTGCTGTACAGAGGCAAAAAGCTCTGTGAAGTTATGGCTCTAAAACTCTCAGCTACAATACTGTCCCATGACCAGGAATCATCAACACTGTTGACACTTTCCCAGGAGCCTTCTGGTGTACAGTAGTCAGGACAAACAAGGTCATGGCTATAAAGCCAGTAAGTACAAAATGAACACTGCAAGGTACAAAAAAGGTTTCTCGTGTACTGCATGTGTCAAGACTGCATTTTAGTTTTTGCTGTTGTTCATTCAGTCAGACTGTAACGGGTTGTGAGAGCGGACCCAAGAACAGCACAAACCTAGACCGGAACAGTTCAAAACTTTATTGCCAATGTTCAGGAGTCCAAACAGACGACAATCAGGAAGCCTGGTCGGCAAGCACAGTCCAAGTTCTGAATGGGGCAGGAGTCTCCAGAGAAGGAGTCCAGGCAGGCTGCAGGCAGACAGGGAGTGGGCAGACGCAAAGTCCAAAGGCAGGTCAGGTTACCGGGGCAGAGACGAGGAGACGTGGTCAGGGGCAGAAGGCAGGTCAAGTACCAGGAGATCCATCCAGAAAAGAGTGCTGGAGGGGAGTGCATGACGCAACGACAATCTGGCAGAGAGTGAGTGTGGAGGAGCTGGTTAAGAGGAGGCTGATAGAACCGACTTGGGGGAACAGGTGAGTCTAATGATCTTGATTAGGAGAGGTAGGCAGTCAGGTAGAGTGGGTTGATAGAGGGGAAAACCAGGAGCGGACTATGACACAGACCTAATAGCACGAATGAACTCTCAGTATTGAGCTAAATAAGGTTTAAGAGATAAAGCTACTTTAACCTAACAAGACCTTAAAGGTGAACAATGCAATTCTACTTTAGTGGAGAAGTTGGAGAATTCGCCAAAGTCCGTTGTCACGTCCCACTTTATTATTATTTTGTCATCATTTTGTGACCGTGTTCGAATTGAAAGGACTTTAATTATGATGGTTAGTGTCTAAAAACATAATTTTAACAGGAGCCTAAAATCTGTGTGATAATTAGTCAAAATCATCATATATTGTAGTCTTTCTCTTTAAAATCAGCAAAAACAAATTAAGATTGCATTGGAGGTCATTTTGGCTCCTTAATTGAAAATTTGAGAACAATGTGCATCTACAGAGAAATGATTTTAATAACTGGTTTCAGGGCATTTTTTTTTTAGCAGTCTGCGACTGTATCACATCATATCACATAAAATGTAAGCCCCTTAATTCAGTTCATGACTGCGACTGCAACTGCTCTTCGCTCTCCGCTGATTTCATTTTCTGAAAAGCATCTGAATTAGCCTTACCTTACTGGAATAAAGGGGTAATTTTGTTTAATGTCTGAAGAGCACCAACAAGGCTGAAAAGCAGGGAAAGCTCTATCAATAATGTGTTTTGATCTTTGATCTTTATTTTTCCAGGGGAGCCCCTGTATGTTCCTACAGTAAGAATGGAGATCTTGTCTTTTGCATACAAGAAAGCAGTTAAATTCAGGTACTGTACATGACATGTCTGGAAACAAAGGGGAACATTTGCATCACCAGGGAAGGCTTTGGTCTGGTTTGGCACAGGATTCCTACCTTGAAAACTAATGAAGTATTAGAAAGGCTTACATAGCTACTAGTGTCAAGGACATGATGACTGTGCATGATTTTGTAAAATTGTATTTGATGAAATGGTACATTAAAACTGAATGTACCTGAGAGGAAGGGGGGTAGGTTGGGGTATGTTTGGGGAAATAGTGGAAGTGCTATAGCAGCAACAGCAGATGGAAGGTAACATAAAAGCAATATTTAAAACGAACATTTTTAACAATTGTGTCATTGTTTATATTTAATAATGAATCAATAATTTTTGAAATTAACAGGTAAATTTATAATAACTGAAAATAAGCATCAGTGGCAACATTAGTTAAGGAGTGTGAAATCAAACTAAAGACTTAAAGGCAATGAGGGAGGCTGGTTCTCGTGATACACAAACATGTAAAAATAACTTGAAATTTGTCTGTTAGAGGCTTTGGTACCACAAGCATGACAGATGGAAGTTCCATAAGCAACTCGCAAAACAAAATAATATGTTGTAATTGTGTTTCCTTTAGGTGTGACGCACATATGGTATTACAGTATCTAGCATTGTTTACTTATACTACCGCAGTCTGCATGAAACCACCCTTTCCCCCATTGCGAGTTGTTTTCAAAGGCTACTATAAAGCATCACCAGCACTCGAGTGTCTCCAATTAAAGCATCAAACTCGAAACCATGTGAGGGGCCTGCAAAGAGTAGTTGGCTGTGGGCTGTATGTTTCTCTGAGGAACAGATATGTCACCAAGCAAGAAAAACAGCAGTCCCCTTCCCTTGACTTCTATCTCTGTGTTTTTCATTAATACTTTGTTAGGTCCAGGAAGCAATGTATAAACAACAGGGGAAGCAAAGATTCAAGGATACATGCACAGCTCTGAGCAGTAGGCCAGTATGCTTCCACATGTCTGCCTCTGTCAAGTCCGTCTTGCTTCTTGGCCACTTATGGGGTGTGCCTTATCAAAAATGTGCAACATAAACAAAATACGGCACCAGATCTGATCTTTTTTTTGGGGGGGAGAGGGAAAGATGTGACACACATTAAGCATAGAAGGTCATAAAAGATAGAATGAAAAATAGGTAATTAAAGCAGCCTGTAGCCCAGTGATCTGGAAAGGCTTAAATAGTGGCTTATTCATTCACTTATGTTATGACTTCAAAGAAGATATCCTTTTGTTTGAAGCCTGATGCATATTTTTATCTGTTACCTGACCTAAAACCGATTAAATTTGATAATTACTGGTTTCTAACCACTGGTTTCAACCCTATCGGGATGCCTGTAATTATGCAAGGGCTTTGCAGTGACTCCTGAGCGTTATAATAACAGCAGTGCTGTGGACTAGAGAATTAGGAAAGGGTTGCCTTATTTGGCAAGGGGGGGCACTCAGCAGTGTACTCATACAGCTGGAGTACCCGAGGAAAAGGCTAATTTTCAGAAGCAGCAGGCTGTGGACGGGGCTGCCCAGTGAGGGGAACCTGTCTCGGTTCCAACCTCACTTCTGATGACAAACTTGGCAAAGACAAGACTACTCTACACCCGGGAGGGCTGCTGGCATGCCCCTCTTTGCAATGAGTGCATTGCAGCTAGTTGGCTTAAGAGTTGCTGTGCTACTATTTGAATGCCTAGTGTATACTGTATTTGGGTGTGGATCTGAGAACATGTGTGTATGACATTTTTATGGCCACCAAATCTCCCATCCTCCCTCCAGGAACTGGCTGCTGGTGGAGAGAGAACAGTGGACAGAAGAGGCTTTGTGTGTGTGTGGCTGAAGTTTGACTTTATGTAGAGTGAATGTACTGGATGCAGCTGCATCAGTCGCCATTTCCACTGGGGTGCTTCATTGAATAAGAGAGACCCCTGGGCTTGGTTATCATTGAAAAAGACAAAGGACCTATCAGGACAAGCGATGTTTGTTTTCAATTTTTCATTCAGTAACTTGCAAACTGAAATAGTCATTTGTGCTTTCTGTTTGAAATAATACAAACATTCTGTAAACAACAGAGTGTGTTGTCTCTCTGCTACCAAATTCTGCCAATTCATAGATGATAGGGGTTTGACAATACACTCAGAAGACGAGACGATGCATGATAACATGAAATTTCAACCAATTGGTAATTATCATGTAAGTCATAAGGTTTTGAATTTTTTTTTATATCATTTTATCAACATTTTATCATATTTTGCAAAGAAATAAAATAAAATATTCGTTTTTTTAAGACTTTGAAAACAATGCTGGTTCGCTTTGCAAAATCAAAACAAAATTAATCAATGAATCAACCTTAAATGACGTTGATTTACTTGTATATAAACTTTGAAATGCCGGCCGGGGTGCATACATGAACCATGCATGGAGAAGTCACTGAAATCCCTGATCTTTTGCTGCAAAAAATGACCTCATATCAGCTGCAATGAAAACACGGATGTCCCTGGTTATTGCAGTGACTCTAACACTTGACTCAGCATTGCCAGTTGATTTCACTAGAGAGCTTTGGTGGTTTTGCAGGTTTTGGTGGTTGTTTAGTTCTCATGTTAGTCGTGTTGTAAGGCAGTGATTTTTCATGTCTTACATACTGTTCATGTTATGTCTGTCACTCTTATTATTTCCACTAGATACACAAAATGATGCCACACAAACAATTTAAAAGTGGTGGGGACATCTTCAATGCTACTATCGGCAGACTCTGATGTCATGCTGGCTGCAGCTGGAAAGGTTTCTTCTTCTTCTTGTGGGTTTAGCAGCAGACCAGACACAGCAAAGTCATATTGCTTCACTCCACAGGTCATGAATAGAAGAATTCTGCTTTGCAAAACAGTTTTTTACTCAATGAGAAATATCCTTAGGTTTTTATTTCGCGAGATCTCGTCACACTACTGGTAGATCAGGGGATAGTTAATCGGATAAGCGAAAACTTAGGCCAAACCACCCATGCACAGTTTCTCCGCAGAGGAATTTTTCTGGGTATGCAACCTATGCTCATTGTAGCTTGTCAGTTACCAATGTTTTTTCATGGCCCCTAGATGTACAGTTACATGCGAAAAGTGCCTTTTGGCGTCATCTGACACGCTAAGTCTTCCCTCATGCACAGTGGGCCATTGGCATCCATGGTGGACAAGCCTTCTCTTTTGCATCAAGGTTGTGCCCTGTGTGTAAACTATGGCTTTACTTGGCCTTACTTTGGTGAAGTTTGAGCGAGAAAATTGTGTGGGTAGGTATAGGAAATGACTCCTGGTTTAAAATGGAACATCAAGTTCAGTTTCCTGTGTAAAGTCAAGTGAAGTGTAAAGTGTAAAGAGACCCTACACTCTGACTGATGCCAAAACATTGCTTCTACATCGTCGTAAAGCCTTGTGCGTCTCTCTATTAAGCCTAAAGTTGTTCATTTTGTATAACGATCTGTCACAAGGGTCTACGGCACAACAAAAAGTTATGACCTCAGCATAAGAATGAGCAGGGATAACATCAGGGCCTTATTTGCACAGTCAACTTGCTTCTCCATTGTCTCATCTCTTCTCCATTAGATATAAATTTTATTAAAAAATCTTTTAAGTTTACTTGTAATATTTCGTAGTGCTAAATATGCATTTTTTTATGCATTATTGTGGTAAAAGATAAACATTTGCACCTACTCAACTTCTGCTCCGTCCATCAAGTGGCTCATATCTACCTGCTATATTTTGGGAAGTTGGAAGGTTATGTCTTTGTCAGCCTCACTGTGAGACTTTCATATCCATTAGGCATTTGCTCAGTGAAGAGTCGTACTTCTCCACTGGCACAGAGCATCCTTTCCTCAGAGAGATGATGGCAGCTTCAGCAGTCAGAGAATCATGCTTAACGAAAGGATGACCTCAACATTAAGCTGTTTACCCTCACCATGGGAGAAACTCTCAGAGGACGAGAGTGCAACGATAGATGAGAATGTGTGAGAAGAAGAGGGCTCCCGAGTCCAATGCCTGAAGGGCCTGCCATTAAAAATAAATGAAAAGTACACTGAGATACGCCACCTGTGGAGTGGGAAGTTTGCCCGGAAAAGACAGAGAGCCATATTCTGTTTGAACAAATCAAACTGATCAAACAGTTTGCTGAGGAAATGAGGGAGGGGTAGAGGAAATGCCTGGTTACAGAATTTATGTGGAGATCACTTGTGGTGGTTCAATGGAAAGAAGGAGGCTTTGTTTCATTGATCTAACTGAATCTTTGCATTCCAAATAAAGAAAGAAACCCTTGTGGGACATGTAGCAAACTTTTAGTATCTAAAAAAAATAAAAGCTGGATATAACCCACCAGCTTTCACAGGTTGTCATTTCACATCATTCTTCACATCCACAAAAAAAGGAATTATAGGGTCAGACACACTAAAATGTTAAATCAATTTATGCAGAAGGATGTGTGGTAAGATATAGCCTGCCTATTACTGTACTATCACTAGCTTTCAGTTCCTGTTATATTTGAAATGTGTGTCACCATCCACTCTGAAAAGTGATGAGCTGTCAATGTACATTTGTCGCTCCAGAAATAGCAAACAACATAGAGAATGTTTTAACCTTGAAATTAAATTATTCCTTTTCTGAACTGCTTGTGATTCAACCTGTAATATTAGCATTATTACTGGCAGGAAACAACAAAAATAATAATCTTGACATCCCCCACCAAAAGCAGATGAGACAGATATGGCATTCCATGAAAGTGGAAATGATTCTGGAGGAAATATATCCCAGGCCAACTAAACCACTAATAGGAGTAGTGGCCTCCACAGAGAAAGAGTATCATACTGTGGTAACTTGGGAGCAGCTGGAGTTCAAGCTAAATATAATATTCAGTAAAGTAAACTCCATTTCAGAGTGGGTTTTTTTTCTTTTAGAGGCACATTTTTGACTATGAATATGACATACATGCATATTGGAACAGCTATGATTAGTCAATTACTCAATTACTTGTCAGTCAATGTTTTCAGTCATTTTTCAATTAAAAACATTCACTGTCTCAGATTTCTGAAATGTAACAATTTGCCACTTTTCTTGTCATTGTTGGTAACAATTTTATTTAAGGGATAATTTTTTTACAATAAGGATAACAAAGGGCACTAATAAATGGTTGATTCAGATTATAAATAGTTTATTGCAGTTAAGTCATGCTTATTTAGTTCTCAAATAAATTCATTCTATTACACATAAGGGATATGTTTTCAACTCTACAATAAGGGGCACAAAGAGCATTAATAAATGGTTGATTAAGGTTAATAAATTCTTTGTCAGGGTTGGGATTAGGTTGCTGTCTGTTTGAAAATGTCTCACATAGTATCATTTAACTGTTAATTAATGCGCATTACTGTGTTAACTAATTTTAATAGTATGGTTAGAAACCATTAAACAACTATCTTGGTTAACATGGGGACAATAAGTGATTACATGACACTTTAATTAACTGCTATTACTTATTACTGCATTAACTAATGTTAATTAATGTACCCTTGTTGTAAAGTGTCATAATATAAATGTAGAGCCGTAAAGACTGTTCGTTGGACAAAAGAAGACTCGATTCTTTGTCGCACAATATTTTCATATTTTGGCAATACATCTGAAAATAAATCAATGATTAAAATTGTTATTTATATGGCAGCACTAATGCATATACGTATATATCGGTCTTGTGTCTCCTTTCAAGCGCAGGTCCTCTACCAGAGGCCCGGGAGCCTGAGGATATTTCTCGAGCTTTTTGTGTTCCTTCTTACTGAGTTTCTATCACTTGGGATTGCAACATTTGCCACTACCGCCTTCTCCTGCTTGTCGACCACCACAACATCCGGTTGATTAGCCACCACCATCTTATCGGTCTGGATCTGGAAGTCCCACAGGAGCTTAGCTTGGTAGTTCTCAATCACCTTTGGAAGTGTTTTCCACTTTGATCCTGGAACCTCCAGCCCATACTCACCGATGTTTCTGTATACTATGCCTGCCACCTGGTTATGACGCTCCAAGTATGCCTACGTGCCTGCATTTTACAGCTTGCTGTTATGTGCTTCACTGTGTCAGGGGCATATTTACACAGTCTGCACCTTGGGTCTTGTCTAGTGTGGTAGACTCCGGGCCTCTATCGATCCTGTGCTCTTGCACTGCCATGATCAGTGCTTCTGTACTGTCCTTGATACCGGCCTTCTCCAGCCACTGGTACGTTTTCTCAATATCAGCCACTTCCTCTATCTGTCGATGGTACATCCTGTGCAGGGGATTGTCCTTCCATGATGGTCTCTTTTATTCTTTCTTCTTTCTGCTGCCCGAGGCATTCACTTAGCAAGTCATAATTTGGGGCATCTTCGGGATGTGTTCCTGGATCTTTGTTGTTTCATCTTGGATAGTGGCTCTGACGATCACTAATTGTCCGCCTCCCTCTTTCTGCTTAGTGTACAGCCTCAGGCTGCTGGACTTGGGGAAAACCCTCCATGCATGTTGAGGAGCTTCCTTGTCTTGATATCTATGGCTTCTATCTCCTCCTTTGGCCAGGTTATTATACCAGCAGGGTATCTGATGATGGGCAGAGCATAGGTGTTGATGGCTTGGATCCTGTTCTGACCATTCAGCTGACTTCTCAGGACCTGCCTTACTCTACGTAGGTATTTGGCTGTGACTGACTTCCTTGCGGCCTCTTCATGACTCCCATTTTCATCTGGGATCTCAAGGTACTTGTAGCTGTCCTGAATAGGCTATATTGCCTTCTGCTAGTTCAACACCTTCAATTGTTATCATCTTGACTCTCTTGGATATCATTGGGTAACACTTGTCTAGCCCGAATGACGTGTTGATATCAGTGCTGTGAATCCTAACTTGGGCAATTGGCCTTGAATTGGCTTCCAGAGTACTCTTCCACAGCCCCGTCGAGTTCTTGAGGAAGGCCTTAGTGTCCTGTTGATCTTGTATAGCTTCAAGCGCTCGAGTATCTATGTATGTGGCATTGACTTGTACGTTTTCTTGTTGTCAATCCAGGCAGTGCACAGGTTGGTCCACCTGGACTTAAAGTCTCTAGAAACTGCCCTGTCTACCAGTAGCTGGTGTTTGGCTCCTCTGGTGTCACTACAGATCGCTTTCTGGGCGTTGCTCATGTATTGAGCCACATGCCTACTCATCTTGGCCGCAATTATGACTGACAGGAGCTTCCATGTAGTGCAGAGGCAGGTAATGGGCCGGTAGTTGGATGAAATCATTCTCTTCTGGGGGTCCTTCATGATCAGGACCGTCCGAACTTGGGTCAATCACTGTGAGTGGGTCCCATGGGCTGTGGAAGACTACTCTTGAAGCCAATTCAAGGCCAATTGCCCAAGTTATCCCATCAATGGGGCATTTACCAAGGAGAAGCCCTATCCCAGCAGCAGAAACCCAGTGAGGAGAAGAAAGAAGACGAGAGACCATCATGGAGGGACAAGCCCCTGCACTGGATGTACTACCAACATATATCGGATGTGGCTGATATCAAAAAAACATCCAACAAGCTGGAGAAGGCTGGTCTCAGGGACAGCACAGAGGCACTGATCATGGCAGAACAAGAACAGGCCTTGAGCACAGGGTCGATAGAGGCCAGGGTCTACCACACCAGACAGGACCCAATGCGCAGACTGTGCAAAGATGCCCCTCAGACAGTGCAGCGCATATCAGCAGGGTGCAGGATGCAGGCAGGTTAAGGCATACTTGGATCATAACAACCAAGTGGCTGGCAAAGTATACAAAAAAATCTGAGTATTGTCTGGCGGTTCCAGAAACAAAGTGGACAGCACCTCCTAAGACAGGGATGGGCAAACATTTTGGGTCAGGGGACAAATTGACTTTTAAAATTTGACAGATGGGCCGGGCCAGCACCAGATGCATACAAATCAAACATAAACATAAAAAAAGGCATTACATTGTTACTACTTACATTCACTTTTAGTGGGAACAATGTTGTTGATCACCCTTTTTTGCCAGTGCATCGAAGTCTGGTGTTGGTTTCGTTGTGGCAATTCTCAGAACAGATCTGAGGTGTTCATCACTCAACTGGGATCTGTGGTGTGCTTTGTTGGTGTTCATCACACTTAAAATGTATCCACACACATACGTAGAGCCAAACTATGCCAGCATCCTCTGTGCCATCTTATGGATGTTTGGAGATTTGGCTGCGCTTAATGAAGCATAAAACTCATCCAGTTTAAAAGAGTTGAACTTCTCCTTTAAGACGGTGTCACATTGGAGATCAATCAGTTCCAACCGCAACTCATGTGGCGCCGTTTCAGGGTCTTGTGTGAGGGGACATGGCACCAGCTGAAGTAACTTGTAAATTTTTCCAAAATCAGAGAACCGACAGCAGAATTCTCCATACAGGTCGTCTAGTGATTTCCTGTATTTTTTCACATGTCGAGGGGCGTCTTTCAGCGTAGCCAATGTGGGGAAATGAGCGAAAAACTTGTTTGACATTTGCCTTGAGAATAAAGCTAGCTTGGTTTTGAAGGCTCTGACGTTGGTGTAAATTTCATGCACAAACTGGTCTTTCCCTTGTAGCTTCATGTTAAGCTCATTCATGTGTGTCAGTATGTCCACAGCAAAAGCTAAATCACAAAGCCAATCTGTGTAACTCAGTTCATGAAAATCATCAGCTTTCTAAAGTAGCTCCAAAAATGAGATAATCTCCTGTTTGAGCTCCCACACTCATTGACATACTTTCCCCAAACTTAACCAGCGGACATTGGAGTGTTGAAGCAAGTCCTGGTGATCAGCGTCAGTTTCTTCAAGAAACTTAATAAACTGCCCATGCTGAAGTCCCCTTGCTCGAATAAAGTTAACAAATTTTACAACTGGCTTCGCTACGTGGTCAAGCGGCAATACGGATTTACACAGTGCTTCCTGGTGGATTATGCAGTGCAAGAAAATTACCTCCTGCTCAGGGTTCTCCTCTTTCAACCTCGCCTGGATTCTTTTGAGCAACCCGACGTTTTTTCCAATCACATTTGGCGCTCCATCTGTGGTAACGTTGGCAAGTGTACTCCAAGGTAACTTGTGCCTCTTGATGACCCCCGACACTCATACAAGTCCTCTCCCTGCATTTTCCCCTTTAGGGATTCCATGGCCAAAAACTCTTCCATTATCTCAAAATTGTCATTAATCCCTCTGATAAAAGTTAAAAGCTGAGCGGTGTCCTTTATGTCATTACTTTCGTCCAGTGCCAAGGAATATAATGTAAATGACCCCGCTTTTTTGTTTAGCTTGCTTGCTAAGTCTTCGTCAATTAGCTCAACACGGCGAGTCACTGTTCTGCGTGATAAGGTAATTTTTCAAATTTGTTTTTGCTCTCAGGACACAAGACACCTGCTATCTCTACCATGCACTCTTTGAGAAACTCCCCTTCGGAGAAAGGCTTGCTGGTCTTTGTTAATTTGAATGCTAGCAAATAACTCGTGCTTGATTCTTGGATGGCAGTTTGTCGGATAAAGGTGTTTTGCTGAGCCTGCAAACTAGCTGCCAACCTCTGAGCTGTAGCCGTCCGTTCTTGCGTTGACTGGTTGTTAGCGTAATTAGCATGTTTGTTGGAAAAGTGACGGCTGACGTTGTATTTCTTTAAAACCGCAACGATTTCTTGGCAAATAAGATATACAGCCGTTGACCGGACTTCAGTGAAAAAGTATTTAGTTGTCCATTCCTTATTAAATACTCGGCACTCACTGTCGACTTTTCATTTCTTTGGCCCACTCATTGTTGCAGATGGGTTCAGAGCAGTAGCAGAGTAATAACAGAGAGTAGCTCAGGCTCCACAAAATCAAGTCAACGTATCACTGCGCCTAATGTGCCACCTGTTGGAATGCCAGGCATTACAAGACAAGGTCAAATGAATGCAGTCATAATTATGATATGATTTGATTTGGGCAATTCTGTAGCAATCTTCGGCGGGGCGGACCAATGGGCCGGATGAGGCCCGTGGGTCGTAGTTTGCCCACCCCTGTCCTAAGGTGATTGAGAACGACCAAGCTAAGATCCTGTGGGACTTCCAGATCCGGAGTGATAAGATGGTGATGGCTAAACAACCAAATATCATGGTGGTCGACAAGCAGGTTAAGAAAGCGGTAGTGGTATATGTCGCAATCCTAAATGATAGCAACATCAGGATGTAGGAACACGAGAAGCTATAGAAATACCAAGGGCTGAAAGAGGAGCTGGAAAGGATGTGGCCAGTAAAGGCGTCAGTGGTACCAGTGGTGATAGAAGCACTCGGGGCTGTAATCCCCAAGCTGGGAGAGTGGCTCCAACAAATCCCAGGAGTAATATCTGAGATCTTGGTCCAGAATAGCGCAATCCTAGGTACAGCTAATATACTGCGCAGGACCCTCAGGCTCCCAGGCCTTTGGTAGAGGATCCGAGCGTCAAGGAGACACAAGACTGCCCACAGAGGGCGAGTGGGGAATTTTTTTTATATACATATACACATATATAAAATGTTCCCTCTGAGTAATGTGGATAAAATGAATGGAAACAACTTTGAACAGCCTACCTCACACGACTAATGGTTCCAGGCTGACACAGATTTGTCAAAAATGCATGGATTTGTCCAAATCCCGCAGATTGGCTTAAGATATCTCTAAATGAAAATAACACTTTCACCAAACATTCCTCCACCCTTTTGCAACAACATACACCCTTTTAGAACTGCCAAATAACACTGAGCTTAAAAAAAGTAATGAATGTAGACTGTAAAATACGCAAAACTTTTCAACCTTGGTGAGCCAAGCCAATGTGTGGGCCAGTGGTCAATGACCACAGTTTGAGTGGCAGAGGACCCAAACAGCCGTAAGGGGTGTCTATGTCCATCACTGTGTTTATCTCTGTATATCTAAGTGCTTCTGTGCTCTCTCCACTCATCCCCAGCTGCCCCACAGGGGTGTCAACACAGAATAATCCCCCCAGGATATGATGTGTTCTCATGCAGACTGCTAGCGATGCATTAAGCCATGATGCAACAGAGCATTGCCCATCACTTCCAGCATAAAGAACAAAATTAAGATAGGGCTGTTCTAGCTGAAAAATGCTTTCTCTTTTCAATCTCATAAGAGAATAGTAATCAATAATGTAGTTGCTAATGCAGTTGAAAAACAATGTATTTTCAAACCTAAAAGTGTTCATAATGTAATTTCACACAGCTTATTCTAATAATGATATTGTTAATGCAAACTGAAACCAGATCATTAGAAACAAAGTAGCTTATTGTATGTGAAGTTAACGATAAAGCAAAGAATCAGCCTTTGGAAATATGTAGGTTATAACTACTCCATTGTGTCTACTTTATCCCTCTGCCTCTTCTTCAGCATCTGAAAGGGAAGAAAGGGGTGGTCCATCGTTTTCATTTATCCATCTCCTGTCTCCTCTCTGCCACACACAGGGCCAGAGAATGAGTTCTTATCAGCTGTGTGTGGGCTCTGAGCAAAACACACACAGGACCAGCATAACAAGCAGAAGAGCCTGAG
>KV751320.1:13190255-13202362 GCA_001698575.1 Mola mola | reverse complement strand
GAGGTGAACCATGCAATATCAATCAAAGCATTATCAAACATCATCTCAGATTGACTCACATGCTGAGAAGCAACACAGACACGTAGACACATAAATATCTTTGAAACAAACCTTGAAGTGACTCTCTGTGGAAGGTAACTGAGTGTAACTGAAGAGAAATTAAGGGAATTTACCTTTGTGGGCATAAGTTTATTGGTAAACCCTGTGTTAGGAAATTGTGGCGCCACTTATATTGCCTGTTCCGAGAGTCATGTCGTACTAGTATATAAGCAGTGAGCTATCTGTGAGGTGACAAGACTCTTACATCAGCGTCGCCATGGGACTTAATTCAAATGAAGCAAAGAGGAAAGCAACATTATCCTCTGATGCGTTGTCCCTGTAGATAAATACTGGGACATACACAGCTCCAGTATAGGTCATGCATCAGCAGTGGGGAAAGGTGACATTGGCTGGGTGGTGGGGAGGGTGGTGCGAAGGATACAGCTTTGGCTTATTCCAGTAGAGGTCAGTCGGAGAGGCTGGATCTCCAAGCATTGAGGTCAAGGAATGTCTAGCTGGGACCGAGGACTGAGCCGTTCAAGGATGCCCTTTTGATACACAATCTTGATACTATCTGTTTACCTGTGAAATGTTCTAAACAGGTGGTGTGAAGCACTCCATAATTGTCCCAGTGTTTTGTTGCCTCTGACTCAATTTGTTTCGAACATATTGCTGCCATCCAATTCAAAACAAGCCAAAAAAAAATATCAATAAAGTTAATTTGGAAAAATGTCATCTTTGTAGTGTTATCAATTGTTTTCAGTTTCCTTAAGGATTTCCCCAGCAACCCAACTTTCGAACTATATGTGATGGAGTATACAGTTATTATTGAACCGCAAAACCACAATGCTACAAAGAGAAATTCCACAGTAGTACGGTTTACACAGAATTAAGTTGCTTTAAAAGAAATCCAAGCAAAATGATCGGCAAGTTTACTTGATGTCCCTATAGAGGATGAGAGGGATTGTCCATGATATCCTTCAGCTTTCCTCTCATCCTCCTCTCAGTCACTACCTCCACACCGTCCAGTTCCAGCCCCACCACGGAGGTGACTTTCCTCACAAGCTTGTTCAGATTGTTTACACCACCGCGTCCCATGTCACCTCCCCAACACAGAGCAGCAAAGAAGATGACTTCCTCAGGAAGAACAGTCTGCTCTGTCATTTCCTGTACAAGGCCTCGTTGTTGTTTGACCAAAGCTAAATTTAAGACAGTTGGCTGCCGCTGCTCAGTAGGTCATGCACATAGATAATTACGATTTGACAGCAGAGGTATTTCAAGAATGAACTCATGTGACATCACCAAACATCTAGCATAGTTACTTAACGTCACAGCAATGAGCCAGAAGGCTAATTTCTAACTTCCACACATCACTGATATGTTGCAGAAACAAAAGTGCTCTCCCATTGTGCTGCCTCCGCCTCACCTTGGCTCCTGGTTAGCTGTTAGCTGGCCAGGACAAGCTAGCTTAGCAAAGCCTTGGTCCTCAGGAGCTCAGAGGATGGGGGTAGCACAGGTGTGAGTGGGGGTTGGGGTATCAGAAGGGGTGGAGGTGGGCCTGGTCTGTGCTGGTGAGTCAAATCTGTTAAAAAATAGGTTTAGCTTGTTCGCACATTCCCTAGTCCCCTCCACCACTCCCCTGGCTCTTTTCATGCCAGTAGTGTTCCTCACCCCCACCCAAACCTCCTTAGCATTGCCCTGCTGTAGCTTTCCCTCAATCCTGTTCTTGTAGCAGTCTTTGGCCCTCTTCAGTTCCCTCCTCAGCTGTCTCTGGATTTCTTTTTGGGCATTCCCATTGTCCCCAGCCATGAAAGCCTTCTTCTTCCTGTTCAACATGACCTTGATGTCCCTATTGAGCCATGGTTTGTTGTTGGGGAAGCAGCAAACCTTCCTGATGGGGACAACACTCTCCTCACAAAACCTGATGTTGCAGTGACACTTCGAGTGAGGCCCTCAATGTCATCACCAAAGTCCTCCTGAAACATATCCCAGTCTGTTATCCTGTAGCACTCCATCAGGCTCTCCTCTGCCTCCACTAACCACTGCTATACAGTCCTGGTGGAAGAGGGCTGTCTCCCAACAAGAGGCTTGTATGTAGGAGTCAGCTATACTTTCAGGCACTGGTCTGATTTCCCTAGAGGAGGGAGGGCTGTGGCACTGTATGCCTCTTAACGTTGGCATACAGTAAGTCCAAGGTCTTGTCTCCCCTGGTGTTACAGGTCACATACTGGGTGAAGTTAGTCAGTGTCTTTGAGAAATCAACATGGCTAAAATCTCTGATTATTATGAGGAGAGTGTCGGGCTGCCACGTCTGGAGGTCTGCGACGGTTGAGTGAATGACTGCACAAGCGCGCTCCACCACTGCCGATGGTGGAGTGTAAACAGTGACGATAATTCAACGTCAGGGCTGCATGTTATTGTAACCTTTGTGGTTACATGTCCTGGATTACACCATTTGTTGTTAACAAAGACAGCGAGCCCACCACCCAGCTTCTAACCGCTCTGTTTGTCTCTGTCCGCATGGACTAGGGAGAAGCCAGCTAGCTTCACTGCACAGTCTGGTGTCTTCCCGTTCAACCATGTCCCGGTCAGGCATAACACACCGCCCTCCCGGTACTCACGTCCGCTGACAAGGGCAAAGAATTCATCCATTTTGTTTGGAAATGAGCGTATATTTCCAGTGATGATCGAGGGAAGAAAGGGTTTGTATCTCCACCTCCTCTCCGTCTTCTTGTTCTTCACCATTACTCCTGCTCGGGTTCCTCGTCTCTTTCTCCTCAGGTCCTTCGGAATCTCCTTTCGGAATCTCCTTCGGACGCAGGTCGTTCCCTGTGCTGGAGGAGCTCCTCGCGCAAATAGACTACAGTCCATTGTTTTGTGATCGCTGCGTCCGTAGTCCTGCACATTATTTCACATTATTTACTGTTTGTTTGAGCCTTAATTAAACTGAAACTGAAACTAACTGCCTGTGTCATAGAGTACTTTCCCAAAAAGTGCCAGGGTAAAGAAAAAAAAAAAAGTAAAAGGAGTAGCGGAGCAGGAGCTGCTGTGTCGGGCTGCAACTCACTGCGGCGCCGGAATAGCTGGCAAATTAACAGAATAACTAAGTTAAAGTTTGATCCACATAGCAGTAAAACGGGAAAAAGTAGATACCATCTCCAAAGCAAATAATTGTAAACAATTCTGGAACTGATCATCACTATCCATAATATCAATAACAATATAAATATTGGTATAGAAATATTTCTCTTTCTCCAAAGCAACTTTATTTAATGCTACTATAATCCTTATACATAATACATTTAAATGTGGCAGTAAATGGTAGCAGGTTACCTGAAAGGCATCAGACACTGTTGGGGCCTAAGCACAGTTAAAGATTTTCAAAGTGTAACAGCGTTAGGAGTGAAAATAGGATAACAGGATGCTACTCCAGACTGACGTTTTATAACCGCCTATAGTTTCCTATAAAACTCATCCTATATTTTCATATATTCAGAAGCAGAAATATAAGAGGAAAAATTTCAAGACAGGTCAAAAAAAAATTCTGATGTCAACAGACTTTCATCAAGTGATGCAGTATCTGATGTGCTGAGAGGATGTTTCCTGTAAGTTCCATCTTCATGATGATTCTGCCTCCCTCAAAGCTGACCTCGTACCTGTCAGACTGCATTGGCTAGTATTTATGTGAGTGGGTGTGGAAAAGTAGCTCACAGCATGGTTCACCCAACACCTCTGTGTGTGTATGCACCCACGGGAAGGTGGCAACAACGAGTGACCAGCACAGACAGCTAGACCAAGAGATCGCGCTGTGGCAGCTGTTCGTCATCATCGCCACCTTTGGATGTCAGCCTGAATAGGGTTGCCACAACAGACTGGAGTGACGTGATAACCTCTGTCATCTTTAGGAATAAGACAGTCCTGGGTTTATTTTCATAACGCAAACATAGGAAGTAGAGATTTAGCCTCATCTCGATGAGAAAGATAAACAAAACCAACAAGAAAGGGATCAAATTGTTTCACTAACACAGCGATGTCTGCCAACCACTTTACTGATTTGACATCCAATAACATTGTCCAGCAGTACTAAAATTACTGCCCCAGCAATCTTAGATATACACGATGGTTGTGATAATAAGCACTTTTCAAGATAAATTAAGATAAAAGTTTCTTTTGTAGAGTCAAAACAAATGCTAACATACCATTCCTAAATTTTGGCTCCGTATATGTGTTGTGGCTCCAAGTTGAGTGAACCATGCACTGGATTATAATGAGTGTTGTCTACTACAGATTTGATCAGAATGGTTTACAGCCAAGTCACCTCAGCAATGCAGATCACATATCTAAAATGAATCATGAAGAAAAAATCCTGGTGACGTAGAGAAAGAGAAAGCTACAACCCATGAAATTCTGCCTGCTTTTCATACTAAATATCCACAAAAGCGGACTTCCACAAAACGTCTGATGAATTGCTTGGCAGCAGCCAACAAAATCATCCTCACTAGATAAAACGACACAGTTTGACAACATATGGGATGACTTAAACTGAGCTGGGACAACCCATTGAAGCAACAAGCCATGAATTCAAAATCACTGAGCAGCAGTGTGAAAATGAGTTTGAGAAAGAACAGAGAAATAGGACATAAGGAGAGTTATCTTTTTATGTAACTTTTCTGAACTGCACTGAAAGGAATCAAAAAATACACAATATGTAAAGATGCCAAGGGGGAAAAAAATGATACAAACTCATTAAACAGTAATAACAACATAAGAATTGAATACTGCCTTTTAAACCTTATTTTAACTTCACTTTCATTTTCATTATTCTGTCTTTCTTCAGTTCAATCCATGGGTTGTTAATTCATTTCTATCATGATTTAATCAATGAAATAAAAAAAAATGCCTTTTCAATGCCAATTTGATCATATACCAAAAAAATACACAAAAAATTAAATAAACAAAAAAGTTAGCACAGTATTTCTGTTAAGAACGATTGTGTACTTTGAAACAAAAAAAAGGAAACTTTTCAACTGCAACCATTTAAAAATATTTTTTTTTTAAGTTAATCACTGACAACAGGAAATATTAGGCCAATGATTAGGCTAATGACTGCAGTGAAATATTGTCAATGCATCCTAAATCTAGCATTTTATCTCATCTTGACTCAATTCGATCAAACTGTTTGTAAAATTTGGCATTGTATAACCCTGTTGTTCCCATGTGTTATTATTTATAGAGTTTTATGCAAGTTTTTATTACTCAGTGTATATTATGCGGTAAAGTAAAAACTAGAGAGTACAAGGTAAACAAGCAATACTATAGACAGATGATTGTGGGGTCTCATTCCCAGGTTGCATTATTTGAACTGAGGCCCCAGGTTGGTTGCCAACCCAAACCATTGGCATTGGACCACCAAAGAAAGAAATTCACAAACAATTATTTTGACTTCAGATTCAAACAAAACACGGAGTCTCATGTCAGTTGTTCTCTGAGCATTTGTTGCTTGCAGAAACCTAACTCAATGTATCAAACCACTCACTGAAGATTTAATCAACCACAACTACATCACAAGTCTAACATGAACAGTGAATACAGCTATCCTCTATGACACAATGCAGGTAATGCATATATGAAGGGATACATAGGGATAAGGTCAGAAGTTTGTGAATCCATGCATATAGTATCACCACTTGTAACTGTTTTCACTCAAACATAAATTAATAATTAGATTTAATATAATTTTGTATTAAGAATTTTGTTTGATTACATCTTGAATTAAGACTCTGCTTTAAAAGACCTGCTTAGGATAATTGTATTCATTTAATGGATTTGGTATTTCATTAAACACATTCCTACATACATATAGAGTATTCAGAACATTCAAACTGTACTAATGAGGTTAATGACTAAACTGTGGGCTCATTTTGGGGGCTGTTTGTGTTGCTGTTTAGTTGTATTTCATTATGCTGAGAGCAGTGCTAAGAGTTTAAATAAAACTCCATATCACTGTAGACCCCAGTTCAAGGAAAGGTGTTTAAAGAGAATTTTTTTTCACTTTACATTTCTTATAAACTGCACTTGAATCTCAAGGTTGCTTTTAACAGTAGCTATGGTTGATTGATGTGCTGCAGGGAATTTTTGGTTTACTATTCTTTTAAAACCCCTTTCAGTTTTCAGAACGTGATAGTTATTGAACCAAAGCACAGACGTTAAAGTGAGCTGCATGATATAAATAACAGATGATGAAGCAGCGGATATGTGCAACGCTCTCCGGAGCAGATACATACTCTCTCCTACCGCAGCTATCACAGGAATCCAAAGAGTCATTATTTCAGCCAGCCAGAAGGTTTGGCTTTAAAGCATCCTATAAGAAACTGTCATTGATGCAGTATATACAGTAAAGTCCAGATTCGCACCTCAAGACTTATCATTTACTTTTACCTATATATCGCAGACACAGAGGAAGTAATTTAGTGATGGAATATGGAGAATGTCGGGCAGTGGGAGATAAAGACTCCGATGTCTCTTCCCATGGGGGAAAGAGGGACGGTATTACGTTTTCACAGACACATTCTGGTTGCCACCACGAGAAACTGCTCTTGGTTGCTAAGCGATGCAGTAATGGAAGTATAAAACCTCCAAAAATCACACATCAAGAGGTGCCATGTCAGAGTATGCTGGGTGCTACAGATGCAACACGGTTTCAACCAATTGTCAAGGGATGTGTGAGCAATGGGAAATCACTAAAATACTGATGGAATGCTTTTAAGAAGAATTACTGTTTGTAAATGGTGCTACTGCATCCAATGCATGATACAAAAAGGCATGAAGGAAAGAAGTTTTCAAGCTAAATCTGCACTTATCCCAAATGTCTTTAACTTTACAACTGGAGGAAAAATCTGGAATCAGACTCCTACCTGTCCCACATGTTCACTTTGCCAGCTAGCTGCATGCATCGATCATAAAAGCAATGCACTTATAAAGAAAGAAGATACAGGGTTATTCTGTATTCCAACTGAATGTGAAGTGAATTTTCACATGAAATTGAATCGAATTTGTTATTATTTTCAAAAAAAAAAAATTCAACAAAAATTTGCCTTTTGAAACTTTTGCAGGGAAGGAATTCACTTCAATTTGCACCATGCTAGTCCCTACTCATGTCTTTCAATTGATTTTGTCTGTGTGTGCTTTTATCCGTGATCTAAATCAAAACAAACAAAAAAACATATTCAGCCCTTTAACAAGAGCAGTGGCTTCTTGTTTTTGTGGTCTGGATGGTGCAGTCATCCTGATATTGAGTACTATTGCAGGGAAGAGAGTATGTCGTTAATGTATCTGATATGAGGTGATGGGCCTGTATGTGTTTCTGTTGTTCTAACTGCGAGATAATCAAGATCCATTTCCCAGTCGGCCATACAGGCCCAAAATGTTGCAACCTAATATAATTCATCGAGCTGGGTTTTGTATTGTTAGATAAGTGCTGTAATTAATTACATTAGAAGGGGAAACTTCATTAGCTAGCTAGACCTTGACTTTAGCATGCCCCCAGCCTGAGAAATACATGTAGAAACAGCTCAAGTGGTAACACCAGATAGGTGCATGGGCTTATATTTCTTTATTGTTCCTTCCCATGTTTAGATTTATGATTTTTGAATTAAAGAGAATTTTGTCCTTCATAACCCGAATCAAGGTCAAAATAAACTGGAAATAGAACTGTATAAGGTATCAGAAAAACTCTAGGAACTCTTCTAAGGCTTTTTGTAATTTTTCCTCTGACTTTATATTTTGAAAAGTCTTTTGGCTTGGGAGGCTGTTAAAAAAAGTATTCCATTATTTGACATGCTGCCTCTAAAATGCAGTGGATCCAAATATGCACCACCTATGCAGCTGATGTCTTTTTTAATGTCAGGCTTAAAGAGTCAATGTGTAAGCGTTAAGGGAATTAAGGGTATAGTCTTTGTAACTGTGTCAACATCAGTGTGTATCTTGTACCTTGAATACCTTGAAAAACGTAGTGTATATGTAACCTTAGAAAAATCAATTTATAGATATATGGGAGTTGTCTCCCTTCCACTGACAGCACAATCGCCATGTAACCACAGTAGCCGAGAAGAAGAAAAACAGCCTTTGTGTTTGTATAGTGGCAAAATGAAAAGACAGTAAAATTTGACAAATGAGAAGATGTACGAGGAGTTTTTGTCAGCAGTCTGCTGGAAGTTTATCCCAAGTTTTTCACCAGTTAATTATGTCATTTGACTAATTGTTTATCAACTACATGCCCTTTGTTGGATTTGTAAAATGGATTGTGAGACAGAACTAAATGCCAGTACGTACATACTATCCTCGTGGTTCCTATAGCCCCACGGTACATCTAAACAGGTGCTTTAACTTACTTTGCCTGAAAAGACCTCTTTTCAGCACATCTTCTTCATATTTTGACTTGTCATAGTGAAACTACAGGGGAAAGACTGTTTTGGTTCAGATGCAATTTATACATATTGGCAAATTAAACAGTGGCTGACAAAAACAAAAGGAATTACAAGGAACAAAGCTTTGTCACGGACTTCTGGAATTTTAACTAATCTCTATGGAGTTAATATACTCTTGTCGTAATACAGAAATAATCAGCAGTGAAGCAGCACAACATGAAAATAATGCACATAAAAAGCAGACAAAATATTGGTAGAGATTACAAACTTTAAGTGTGAACACGGGGTTTCGACCCCACGGGTCGCAGACAGAATGTTAAAGTGGCCACTGAACAATTACTGCAACATGATGAACTCAGGACACAGGGCTTTGTTCTGCACACACTATATTAATGACTAAGATACACAAGACAGATCAACAGCTGGACTTGCTGAATCAATAAAATATTCAGCTGGTAGCTCCACACGCTGCTCAACAACGGAGCCGACCTTGTTGCTCATTTCAAGGAGCAGCGGCTTGTTTGTCCATAATGAGCTTCCTCATTAAGGTATGGAAGGACGGATGTGATGAACAAGCTTGTGTCAGAGGGCAGGGGTGTGTGTGTGCATGTGGATGGAGAGAGAGATGCCGCTGATAGCATGAGAGCATGCACTGAGACACATCCGAAGCATGCACTGTTTTTCATTTTCGTGTTGTGCGCGTTGGGGTGCCAGCAGCAATCGGACGCTGCAGAGTTTGGAGGTGATTAGAATCAACAAAGAGTTTAAACAATGATCCAGCACATACTTTTTCAATGTTTCTCTCTCTCTGCTGCTGACCCTCTCTGACCCTCCCGCCAACCTTACTCATAATGTGATTAGTTTTAATTAAAAAAATGAAATTCTAGGTTACATACAACGTGAGAAAACCTCAAACCTTGACCTTTACTCATATATATATACTGTATATATACAGTATATGTATGTTTATATTTTTAAAGAGTCTCATTCAGTGTGCTTACCTATCAGGTTTCACACAAGGAATGAATAAAACCCTACTCACGTACAAACATAAAGCTGAGATGATGAATTAGAGGTGAAAGTCACCCACTGAAGGTGAAAAACATTTATTCTTTGATTCAGCACTATGATAGCTCATTAGAGTGCTGTTTAAATAACTACTGAATAAAATAAAGCAGTGAGAGATGGTTTTCCATCAAATTACTGCAACGTTTATTGTTCACTCTTTGATTTTAGCCCTTCAGCAAAGTTTTCTTTCTTTTTTTACATGTTTCTCTCTTTGTTTCACTTCACCATTCCCCTAAATCCTCTCTTCTCTCAGTCTTTGGGGACAATATAGGAGGACCTGATCGTTAAGCAGTGTGTAGGGTAGGCAGAACTGCTCCTGACCCGCTGGGGGAAAACTAAGACTCCTGCCCAGCTGGAATACAGCAGTAAAGACAAAAAAATAAATAAATAAAACAACACACAAACTTCAACATAAAAACACTAAAGATTCAAGCGCAGGCAGCATAGTCACAATTAATTGGGAAAACAGGAGGGATAAAACCACAAATGTATCAAGTGGGAGGGTCAAACATGTCTTTCACAGGTCTAAACAAGCAGGTAGGAGGTCAAACTGTTGGAGGACCTTCCAAAATCTGTTCAAATCTCCAGTCGCTCTTCAAATGAGCAGAAATTAGGCTAGCAAGGTCTATAAGGGATTCCAGGGCTATCTATAGTGAGCGAGTAATGAAGAGCGAACCATGTAATAAAGTCTCTATTCTAGGTGGTCTTACAGGATGGATGTCAGGAGGGAAATTTGTCATTCTAACAACCGATTTATCTTCGTTTGCTCTCCAAAGACTTTATCTATTTGACTTCCTCCACTTTTGTGTCTTTTCAAAATGTGCAAAATTACATGTTGTGTATTTGATGTTTTCACGTTTTTTTCTTTGTTTTTTAAGGGAGAGAAAAAACATTTGGTGTACCTCACCCACCAGTACACCAAATATACCTGTGGGTGAAAAATACTTCGGATCACATGGGACATTTTAAGGGAAATAGTACTGTCTTCCTGTTGGCTCTGACTTTAAGAGGTTTGATTCTGAATGTTATTCATGTTTGGACTAAAATCAGCATAATGCTACTCCTCGTGGAGTCAAATTAGGAGCGCAAGGAGTGTGACACAGACTGGCTCGTTCCAACATTTGTTTGCATCATAATGTCTTCTGCAACTTTGCCCTTTCCACAAGTTGAGCCAGCAATCAAACACAGTATGACAGTTATAATTAATAAATCTAATCTTAATCAGCCACGAGCATCAGAGATGAGTGTTGATGGACAGCATGTATCTATTTTAGAGGCATACACCAGCTGTCTCTACCCTCTGTCTTGACATTGAGATGTCATCATTCTTGAGCTCTGAGTTGAGTTGTTGTTTTTATCTTTTAACAGTTACAGTGTGTAGACAGCTTCAAGCTTCCAAAATGCTCGATATGCATACATGGTTTTTGGGACGTCTTGTGGGTAAAAAAACCCTGCACTGAAGAGAACATACTTTAAAGAAATATGACCCAAAAGATGCTCACTCTGCTTTACTGTCTTTTGCAAAATCCACATGTAAGTTTAGAGATTCAGTTACAAAAGCACTAAGCCAGAAATCCCCTTTGTCTGGGCTCTGCCTGCAGGGACCTGTTATTGAAGAATTCACACACAAAAAAAAACATTAAAGGGTTTTATATTATGTTGTTCAATATTCTGTAGAGACTGCTTTTAAAATTTTACTTCAGAACAAATGTTTGTATGTGTTTATATAGCCCAGTATTCTGGGAATCATATTACTGGACAAGTCCAACATTGTTGCGTATAAGGAGCAATGTCGTAGTGGTGGATGTGTTTGAGGGGGATGAAATATGTGTGTCATCACAGATTTGCAAATCATGTAAATTTGGTTAGTCCAGACTGAATTAATACCACAACAATAGGATTGAAATTCAGCATATACCCCTTGGTGGCCAGAGGGTCAAACGTAATGACTCTTGTGACCTTGTTTTTCTTTCCTGGTGACTCTGTTGAATGGATACCGTGGCAGTAATGGACTTTATGAATTTTAATGATGTCCCGACATTTTAAGCAGCACTACTGCCATCATCTGACTACATGCTTTGGTTGTCTATCCTTTGCCATACTTATTGAACCTTTATTTGCCATGACCATGATCTACTATAGACCGAACAGCATTATCTTTTAATGTTCTGCTAGGAAACTTTGGATCCTGGCATTTATGTGGATGTTAGTTTGACACACATCACCTGCCTCAGGATTACTGCAATATCATTCAGAAAAGGTTTGTGGAACATGACAAAAAGCCCAAGGATTTGTCCTGAGACCCAAACTTAAAATCCCAATCCAATCCAGCATTTAAGTGATCAATTGGAACCATGATTGGTCATAGATCCCACCCCACAAGACCCAAAAAATCTACAACCAATGTCTGGCTGCAATGTACCACAGGGCTCTTTCACAGGTTTGCTGTCCATGTCTTGACAAATCAGAGCTGTTCTGGTGGCATGGGAAGGACCAATATGTAATCAGGCACGCAGTTTAAATGTTGTGGCTGATTGGTGAAACTGCCATCTTCATATCATTAATTATATCATT
>KV751320.1:13169504-13189057 GCA_001698575.1 Mola mola | reverse complement strand
TCATTCGGATGTGTCTCTCGTGTGATGATAAGATGCTGCATCAACCCAACTGCTGTTGATGTCTTGTCATGTCTTATTCTCTATGCTGCATTGCATCTGACTACAGTGCAGTCTATTAGGCCTTACTGGGCTCCCCCATTATATGGAATAGAAATCCAGTAGTGCAAGTCATTGTCAGTCTCTTAAGTGGCCTGTTTTACACCTGCAATTCACAGACAACCCTCATTAAAACAATGGAAATCGCTAACCCAGTGTGGAATAACATTCATCAATTTTTCTCATCAGTTCAGGGTCAAACATTTACAAGTGCTCCATTGGTAAAAAGGATTTTGGAAGATAGAACTAAGTTCTAGTTAACAGTCATTTTTTAACATCCTATTCTAATTCCCATGGATATCATCATGTTTCACAGTGGAATATGATTGATTAAAGAATTCTAGACCTTTATTTTCATCAACAGGAAGATAATATGAAGATGCTTGTATCGTACTAATCAGTGTTAATGTTTCAGCATTAATACACATACACATACATACACATATTGTTACCCAACATAATTTGAGTTTAGCACATTAGAGAATAAAACAAGAAAAAACAAAACACAGAGAATTTATCCTAAATGCCACAATAGGGGGAACATGAAAGGACTAATGATACCAGGAAAAAAAAAATCATTCCACTTTCCAACAGCAACAAATGAGATCTATTCTGCCACCATAATCTCTTAATACCGTTGTAAAATCTGAACTGTGTGATATTAATGATGGCCTGGGGGACATGAGCACTGATCCACACAGCCCAGGTTGTAATATTGGCGGGTAATGAAGCAGAAAGTCATCTGCATCAAACATGACTCCAAGTCATTTCTCTACTTTGTGTCTTCCACATTTGAGATTATATTAGCATCCATTAATGACCCACATCATACCGAAGCAGTCAGGGTCTCTTTCTTTCCTGCTGCACAGTGACATCTACATTCCAACCTTCACTTTGATCAAAAATCACATCAAAAATGGGCTCCTTCAATAAATTCCAATAAATTCACACTGACGGAAAATATTGTCTTCGCCTGTGCGGGAAGATGGATTCAGACAAATGAGAGCTTCTAACTGCAACAGAGACTAAAAAGTCTCAGAGCTTCAAATGTCTTTGTAAGGGCTCAATAGAAAGACACCCCGGAGGGCTCTTTGACTGACGTATGGAGATTGACCTCTCCCTGACTGATATTTAAACCAGGGGAGCAAGTGAGACTTGGGACTAGAGGAATCATGACTTTATCACTCATATATAATGGATCAAAACCCCCAAAAACAAGAAGACTGGGAGATGCACGGATGCAAATACGGGCAAGACATAAACAATGACAGAGAAGAAGAGAGAGACAAAGAAACAGTATGATGACTGAGGAGACAATCAAATTGTATTTTTTCCCAAATTAAAAGATCGTATCGTTTTTTAAAGTTTTTGGAAATGCATTAAAACTTGCACTTCCTCCCCTCAAGGCTTACTGTTACACTTTTTTGATTAGCAACCTACAGTGGCTACAGAGAGCCATTGGTTGCCACTTGTTCTAAAATCCTATTAAAATCATCATGCAGACTTGAAACATTGTTGACAGTGGAGGGTTCATGACATCAAGCATTTAGTTATCTTTAGTTTAGTTAGTCTACATAGTAAAGTAACAGAAAGTGAGGAGCATACTGTAAAGTCTAAATGAAACATCTATTACCAAGTTCCTGAAAATTAAGCTTTAAAAACTTTGCATTATATTTTGGTACTAAAATTTTGAATGAAGATGGGTACAAGTGTAGTATCAGAGACGGCAGAGAGTGCAGCAACACTGACTTTTAATCTTAAAAGTTAAGTCTTCTTTTCACAGACAGTTATGAGAGAAAAGGATTTCATGTGTTTTTCATCATCATAAAGGTCACAACTCAGCTTTTAGCAGTCATAAGAAAAAGACCGGTTATTAAAATTAGGGCTGTCTTATGATGGTATGTGTTGCTGGTTTCTCAGAGAAAAGGTGAAGTCTTGATTTATTTCATGATGAATTCATCTTTTATCATGTTGTTTTACTGTATTTTTCCGCTATGAAACCTTATGTGCTGCAGTGTCCTTGGACACTTTAATAGTCCCTGCTTGTGTGAAAATAATGTATTTTAGATTAAGTAAATATCACATTTTCCTCGTCCTAAATGTACATGACCTGATATTGACCATGTGTCCTGTATTGACCTGTGTGGCTTGCACTGCATCAGCCATCAATTGGGCCATACACTCATGCACAGGAGAGAAAAACGTAAAGGGCGCTCAAAGTCAAATTGCTCAGAGAAGATGGGAACCAAACTAGAGTAAATGAAAAAAAAGGGAGAGAGAACAAAACATATATGAAATTAAAACACTGAAAAATCTTTTAACCAGGGAAGGCTAGTCAGCCCATTAGCACTTGTACTGAAACACTAATGATTGTGAAGATGACATCTAGAAAACCTTCACACCAGGTTGCTGAACAAGCTGTGGAAGAGTTACTGAAGAGGAGTGCAAACTTTAGCTTACAGATGGTTAAACTTAGCACTGCAGCTAATGTGTGTTTTGTCTGCTTGTATTATATCCATTTTGTAGAGACAAAATTGTTGGCTTCACGGTTTGGTCTAACGACTATTGCTATGGCTACTATTGCTATGGAGTAACATTTTGTACGATCAAACAATTTGATTACATCTAAAAGGAGGGATAAAATTTCAGATACATTTGAATGGAAACCTAATTTTAACATTCAAACAGCAAACATTCAAATTGGGAAACGGGCACCGGCTGAGGATACATTTAGGCCAAAGATCAGTGACCAGCCTCATTAAAGCTCTTGTGGTAGAATGGAACCAAATCCCTGCAGCCAGGTCCACAATTTCTGTGGAAAGCCTCCTTCCGTAGACTAAACAGGAGGATGTTCATGCAGATGGTTTCGGATTGATATGTTCAGCAATTACATATTAGTGTAATGTTTGGATGTAGACTTACTTTGCCTTGTGGTGGATATAAATTTGAGTTGGAACTAACAGTATACTGTTCAACATCATTTGGCAATATAATTTTTAGTACCTGAAGTCTTCAAACTGTCAGGCGATAGGAAATAGAAGTGGCACCTTGCATTCAGCAGTTAAGTGCTTCACCACTAAAGCTGTTCATGATAAAAGCAAAAACTTCGAAAATAATCATCCTGGTAGCATAGCTACATATCTGAACAAAAATGAAATGTAACAATGTTCCTCAGCTTTGGGGTTGAACAATGGCCAAAAAAGCACATCTACGGACGTGTTTGATGTGAAGTTGATATTTGACCTGCTGGATTCAAATGTCACAAATCTTCCTAAGAATGGGTACAGACTGACAGATCCAAACAATGAGGTCAAGTAAGGAGGCATTAAAACTGTTCAAAATGGTGTTTACAGGTCTAATGAATACTTGGCAAACATCAAATGCTGGTGGGTGGGGGTTTCGAAAGGTTTGCTACTTAATCACAGCACTCTCTCTGTTTCATCTTTGTCTCATCTAACTTTTCTCTCTCTCAGCCTACAATCATCAAACACAGATTGCCTGTTTATGCCCCATCATTAGTTTGATTTTATACCCTTCCATCTTTGCACCCACTCTTGCTCCGTCTCATCTCTCGATGTCTGGGCAAACCAGCATCTAGAAAACTGATTTGACTGGATTTCACAACCCTGAAAGCAATTGTCGCTTTTCCACCTTGGAAACGCTGTAACCTCATTATTGGTATAGTCAATTAGCATAAGGCAGAGAGAGCTTGCGATTAATGGATTCATTATTTTAGAAAACTTTCTGCAGCTTAATTTTGGTGACTTTTACTACTGCAATCACTTTGCGCATGTGTACAGCTTGTCTTAATTAATGAGCCTAAAGTGACAGCGTACTACGGGTACACCTATTATTTTGCATAAATAAATTCCCCAGACAGCTAGTTCAAATGATGCATTTAAAAATGAATTTATTTGAAACCACAGTGGTGCATGACTTAAAATGCTGAAAAAAAAAATATATATATATTGCCCAAAGGCAATTTATTTCCATGAAAGCTTTGTAGGTGTGTGTGTGTATGTGTGCCTGAGGCATGCAAAGTAGACTTTCCCCCCCTGGCTGAGACTCTGTGTGAGCCAGAGGAGAGATCATCACTTTTTCTGACATGGCATTGCATCTAAAGTCATGAAAAACAGAAAGTGTCCCCAGACTGTCACATCACAGGATAAAAACAAATGGCCCTCGTGCATCGTATCATCTTAAAACACCGAACAGACTCTCTGCTCAATCAGGATCAGTTTTACATTAGAGATCAAATTGTACTCACCGGCTGTGAGTCTTTAATAATACCCCACTCACAGATTTCTGACGAAAATAAATGTGTTTGCTTGTGATATTGTGTACTGGGTGAAATCCAAGAAGAGGTAAAAAGCACCAGAGAAATCAGAAAAAAAAATCTTACAAAACAAATTAAATTTGAAGTTTACATGGTGGCTGATTAAATCTTTCTGACTACTGGTTCAATCCTCCTGATAATCAGGACACATAAACAGTCTGAATCTGTGACAGAGGTCAGAGTGCCTCTTAGTGTAATATAATCTGCTTTGTAATGGCTATTTAACTCTATTGTTAATGGTACACAATCTAGCACTCTACTACTAGACAAACATAGAAACACAGTCACATTATGCTCATTGCTTCCTCTAAACATCAAATCAAACTGACTTTGGTGCAGGTCACCACTTATTTTTCCCATCACACATTATGTATCTTTAATTTACTCTTGATATTGGCCTACCATCTTTCCAAAATGTTAAATGTCATATGGTTTATTTTAGGCAGCAATACTCCATGGACTCCATGAAGCTTTACAGCGTTATAAAAATACAAATGTTGTTTTTTTGTTTTACAGTTGTATTCTACTATACTGTACATTGATTCAGTCCTGCTAATCTTTAAAGCGATGGCGTCATGCTATAGAGAGATTAAGCCCTGAATGCGTTCAGCATAATCTCCTAAAACATGCTATTGACTAAGGTCATTAGCGTTGCTATGTGATACTTTCATGGGTTAATCTTTTTTCACTCTCTGAGTCATATGTACAAAGACTTCATGCCATTATACAATTATCGAAACACTCACTGACATGCACGAACACAAGGGTCCATTAACGCTGCTGCATGCATACAAAGCATCCCCTTTTAGAAATAAGCGTGCATCAAAGCAAATAAGCCAGCAAATCAATTAAAGTGTGCTGTAACTGTGTGCATGTGTGTGCGTGTTTCTTCTACTGTTGTATTATTCTTGGTCATATGGATTATTCCACTATTACAGCTGATTTAGATGGTCATTTACGTGTTAATCCTCGACACTAGTCCAAAGAAGAAGGCCATGGGCAGAAGACAGTGGTGAATGAATCTACTGGAGTCGTTTTACCCTGTTGCAGGCATTCATTACCTTTATAATACAGTAACTGTGGTATTTCACCACGTGAGCACATTGACACACTGTTTAACGAGAACACTTTCCTGAAGTACTTGGTATAAATATAGTTAGATAAGTTAGATAAATGGAAGAAGTGGAGTTCCTTGTCACCTACATACATAAGAAGGTGGAAATTAGTAAGTAGCAGAAAGTTTAAATACTCAAGTTGAGTTCAAGTATGCCAAAACTGTTGTTGACAGTACTATAGTAAATGTTACTTTCCTTCACTGGTTACAGCATTGTTATCTAGTACAGATTTCGGCATGAAGATATAGTGTTTTTGAGAATCAATACAGTGTCACAAAACATAATGAGGAATCAATATTTTCTTATACCCCCTCCCTGGAACATATAAATGGACAGCAGAGCAGAGGACCGTACCCACGGTGTTCTTTGAGGATCAACTTTGTAGTGTGTCACGTGTTTGAATCCCATGTAGAATCCATAGTATGTGCAGTGAACCATAGTTTTAAGCAGCTGACATACTCTCTTAAGGAGCAGGACACAAACTTTTTAGAGCTGTCTTCCCTTTAGAATCATAGATCTCCATAAAAAAAATGAGTTCTCACAGCTCTCAGGTGGACCAGTGTCTTCAGTCCAGGTTAGAGGCTGGTGCCAGAGCAGAAAACCGTCAGGTTTGAGATTCTCCATGTGTGAGACAAAGGAGGCTCATATATTCTCGCAGAAAGTGGGATATGAATTTATGAGGCCCGAGGCCCTCTGTGAGTCAACCAGGGTGCAATCGTGGAGGAGGAAACACAACGTTGGCTCGCGTGTGAATCCAACCACTAGAAACCAGCTGTCAACAAAGAGCCGTCACCGTGTTTGGCATGATGATGGCACGTTAGGGCTTCAGGGAAAAGGCAGGATGAGAGATGACCATCACAGTAACGGGGCTGACAGCCGCAACAAGGACGCATGGGTTCCTGCAGTCCAGACGTGCTAGCTTGTTTCCCTTGAGATAATAGCAATAGCACTAAGAGCATTTGACCTCTGTACATGCCCATGTCCTGAGAGGGGTAATAACCTTCACCTGGGGCTTAGTTTCCCCAGACATAACTAGGGCATGTACTGTGTGGTACTGTGTGTCCACAGAAACATGAATACCTGGAGCTGATGGATGCACATGGCTCCAGTGGGAAAACACATAAGAAGATAAAAAAGGAGGGTATGAGGATGTATTGCAGGTGGGAGACGTTTAGCTGTCAGAGTTTTCAAAACTTACAACAATCAAAGAATCATTATACATTAAGTGATCAGAAAAAGAACAGCCACACTTAACTGTTTGGTGGGCTAGAGGACAAGTGATTAATGTAAATGTAATCGATTACAATTTTATCTTTTTCAGTTTCAAAAACAGAAGACTCTTTAAATTCATGTTGGGTTTTTTTTTTTGGTTTTCATTTCACACAATAAACCAAATTGCTCATTTCATCACAGTGTTTCAGTGCTTAATAGAGAACTATATGTAAAATAGATCATTTGTAAAGAAACATACAATCTGGCCTAAAATCAAAATCAAATTAAAACCAAGTCTCTTTATCAGCACTAAAAGACTTGAAGCAACCTATGATTTTCTCCATTTTCAAACAACAAAACAGAACAAATTTTGCTTTCTTTTAGCTCAATTTTATCTTGCAACTGCGGCACATTAATGCATTATGAATGAGTGTTAACAGCTTTTAAGAACTGTGTTAAATAATCAGCTGTGACAAAGTAAAGAATCATACAACCAGACCACAGTCTTAATGGTCTGCCTTGACAGCAACAAAGAAGATTAATCCAGCAGGATATTTTCTTGGGGCAGCGAATTATCCTGTCTCTGATTTACACTTTATGGCTCTGCACTGACAATGGCTCCCTTTCTCTGGGACAAATAAAATATACAAATAAAATGAACAAAAACAAATGTCCCCACTTTGTAGTGTTTAAGCCTGAGGTTATTACTTCATTGGGAGATATTTCTAGTCGTCCCTACCCGGGAAGGGCATCACCGATCACAATCTCACACACAACGGCAACAAATAAAGAGCCAGCACAGATTCATTCATGCACACGTTCACTGAGAAGAGACCTCTATGTTCTCATTATCTCCTAGATCCCTAGGTGTCAAATCTAATCCGATTTTAGTGATTGACTTAATAAATGAAGCTGAGAAACACAGGAGAACAGATGGTTCTATGAAAAACAGAGTCATTTGTTTACCACAAGAGACAAACCCCATAACAAGCAAAGGTTACATTGATTTGTCTTGTTACTCATTACTAAATGTGCATATATACCGTAACAATATTGTTATTGTGAATTAATTTGACTAAAAAGTTTAATAAAATAGTAAAAATCTGATATCATAGCAGCCCTATAAAACTACTGACAATAACACTGTGGGTTTTACAGTGCATGGAAGGATATGTAGACGCTGTGATGTACTAATCCAGGCAAACAGTGAGGACCACAGTGCTAATAAAATTATCTGTCCCAAATTGTTATAAACAAGGAAAACTATAATGCAGTTTAAAATGAATCTTAAATTAAATGAGATAACTTTAAAACAGACTTGCAAATAACAAACTCAGTCATCTGACAACTAATTTTTTGACCTTTCTGTGTCTTTGTGTTTAGACAATGTGAAAAATGATAACAAGCTAGCATGATATTTTTTAGCTGTTATCATCATTGGGTTGTTGCAGTTGCATCGTGATAACTGATTATCTATTTGAAATTACAAGACAAATGCACAGCCTCATATTAGAGATGAGTGAAAGAGGAAGAATGAATGCGAATAAGCTTGATAGCTTAAATGCGTTATTTGAGTGACCAAACCAGACTAAGCATGTGTATATGAGCATGTGCATGTCGTGTTTAATATGGTAATGCATGCATCTCTACTTGTGTATGCATGTGTGCATGTCTTTATGTAAAACCGTCCGTGTCTGGGGTCTCATCAGATGGAGGCACATGCTGTCCAAAGGGCAGGACGCCACTGAGACAGTCACTGTGCTCTGTCTTCTTTGTGACACAGTCAAACCTTCCCACCTTTGTCCCCATCTTTCAAACAATCACTCACCCGACTTTAGGCTAGAGTCAGGCCTCTTCCAAACCCAGTCACCCTGCTCTAACCTTCCTCGGAGGTCAGAACCCAAGAGAGATGCCAGCTGATGAATGTTGGAAATGTAAAAGACAGCTAAATTAGGATCTGTAACTGGCAATTTACAGGGGCTGGCGTCAGCTGACATATCTGACATTTCACTGTCAACACAAAGGGCCTTGCTTTAATCAGCACCGGTACTTCCTGCTGCCTAACAACTCAGAGACTTGCCCCCACTGTGGGTGGCTGGTTGCTTCTGAGAATCCCTATGGGTGTATCATCTGCGGTCTCTTGCATGACTGCATGCAGTATGGGGGTAAGCTTATTTCTGGACATAAATTGAAGCACATGGAGTTTGATGGTAAGGATTATGGGAATCACCGAAAATGCATCACTTCTTACGAGAAACTTTGGCTTTTCTTTTCTATACTTTAAAGGACCAATATATAGGATTTTGCGTTTACTTTCCAGGTCTTCAGATTCTGATGCTTTGGGCTGGCAGTAATGTCCAGCTCACAACCCAAAGAACCAGCTTCCAACAACCTGGGAAACCCAAAGTATCGGTTTTTAATGACAACATGGTATATAGTATAACTGTTTCAGTGGAATAACTCTATGAACATTATTATGTGTTGGCTTAATCTACCAAATATTGATCCACTGTTCCCACTAGAGTTGACTAAACTGATCTATAGTAATGAAATGTGTGGATAGATCTATGGACACACTTTATTTATAAATTAGCAGAAATGAAAACAGTGCACTGTGCTACCAGTAGACATAGAGACACCCTGCGCCTACAAGGAAGGAAAAATATGAGTAACCTGAAGTGACACTTGAAGGCGCACCAACCTGCTGTTCCTGCCACAGGAAATTATCTAGCTAGGTGTAATGTTAAATGATTAAGTCAACATGTTAACTACCAACTTCAGATCAGTATCGCACGGGAGAGTCTAGGCAAGAAATAAATGGATATCACATAAATAAAAGTGTTAAGAGTTTGAAATAACCTGTTTCTTGATTTTTATTTCCGGTACCTGTGTTGAATTAGTTTAACTAATGACATCATGTTGACTTAAATGTAATGAATTTTCTCCACTACAACTGAATAAAAAATATTGAAGTGACTAAAATCTGACTAAAACTGATAAGCATCTTGTTTCTTTGTGACTAAATCTAAAACATCAGTCAGTGCCAAAACTACCACTGCTGGGAGATTGAACATTTTTTGTTTCATGCGCCACTGAATGCGTTCATAAGAATGGATGGAAATCAGCCTCCAATATTCCATATTACTCTTATTACAAATTTATTTTGTGACATTTAGCAGGCTGCCGTTAGCATACAGCACGAAGTATGCTTCATATCGGATACTATAGATCTTCATTCTACACGGGTTTGTCTCTCTGAGATTTGTTTCTTCTGTGTTTGCAGTCTGCCCCCTCTGTTTTATGTAGATATCAGTATACAGTATATTTCAGTATATATAGTATATATTTAAAAAAAGGACCATGATTTTATACAAAAAAAACACAAATTTAGAAAAAAAAACTGCAATGATTTTTTTTTTTTTGGTCAAATTTTTATTTCAACATATTTCTACTGCTATTAATATGCAGCTACTAGCCTATCTATTTCAGATCACATGAAATTGTATACCTTACCGTAATGTTACATGTTTAAATGGAAATCAATAATGAACTATTATCATGACAATATGACTAACACTGTGAATGTGACAAAAAATTCAATTTTGGGCTCATTCAAAAGGTCCCCCTACCAGCCTGTGATTAACATTATGTGTATACTGCTAATTGCCTGGTACTGAAGGTAAACACAGCAGTTTAGCCTTTGCCATCCACTCCTAGGCTCATTATCGCGCAGAATTAGAAGGCCAATTACAGGGCATTACCTTGACAGCAGGATGGCACAAATCCGCTCTATTGTTCTGATTATACATAAAACTACCAGCCAGCAGGCTTCAAAGGACACAGAGGAGGGTAGATAGATGGTATTAGTTAGATTGCCTTTGCTATTAGCTTTGTTAAGTGTGGAGTTACATTGTCGATTGTCTTAACTGATGAAACGAGCATTTGTGTGCTCAGTAAATTAGTTGTCCTGGAAATGAAGGCAAGCGATATCTTGACTTTAGGACACTCTGAAGACGAGAGAAACAAACTGAGTATGAACTCCTCTAATGAGCCTCTGTTTGCCTCTGGTAATGCAGGAGCTTCACAGACAAAACTCACACTCGGCTGCAGCTACAGTAACTGCAAAAGTAAGCACACAGCCAAAGTTTTCGCTGCAGAGTTCACATCTCAACAGAGAGAGGAAGCGAGAGGTCATTCATGGTGACCGAGCTCTTCATTAAATCACTACTTACAGGAATAGATTGGGGGGGTGGGGTTGAACAAAGGACGGAGAGGGGATGGCGAGACATAGAGTAGTCACTTCCCCTGGGAGCTGGATTAAAGGACACATGACATGAACAAAGAAGAGCATGGCAGTGCTGGTCAGGTGAGGTCATAGTGAGGATAAGAAAGACATCCTCTGGGCACAACATTTGCTGCTCATTTCAAAGTCTATCATCAGGACTGACTGTAATCTAACCTTTGTCCTACAAACGCTCCAAGCAGTCCGCATAATGACTTAAGAGGTGGTTACATGTCGTTTTGGATTTGACACAGTTTGATTTCACCCTCTCTAAATCCTTTTTATGTTCCTATGTTGTTCTCAAACCCATAATTCGGGTCATGCATTACATATTATACTATAGTAATACCATAGGAGTTTATTTGTCATGGTCAATTGCAGTGATTTTAGTGATATTGTTTTCCTATTTCCTCCATGATCCATTGTGCTCCTCTGTCCTTCTGTCTACTTTAATTGTGACCGTGGCCTCTCTTATACACTCTTAACCAACTCTCAACCTGCACTCCATATCCCTGTTTCAGTCCTATTTTGAGTTCAGGCTTCTGTTTTGTTGGCACAGTCTTTCATTATTAAATTCTTAACCATAGACCTTTTTCACAGTAGCCATACTGAGATGAAATTGCAGGTAAACACAGATGTAATTAATTAACTTAGTCAAGATTCTGTTCCATTAAGTGTGGAAGAGCCAACATGCCCAACAGCAGGACCTTGACTACATTTGGCCTGAATGGAACAAAACCCTTTTTAGTATAATTGCTAACACCTATGTTTACCACACAGTTTTTTGGCAAAAGACCCTTTGGGTCTTTTGTTTAGTTCCAAACATTCAACTCATCACTAGCAATCAATATCAATAACCACATTTCTGAGATAAAAAAATGAATATTGTAAGTCATATATGCTACGTTTGCAATCTAAGCTTAGCTCATGTGGTCAAATTATAAAGGCAGCTTTAGCTACATTTAACATTGTTTTTGAGAGGCTTGACACATTTTCAAACATCCACAATCGTTTTACATTAGATAGCACAAGTCAGAAATGATTGGAAAACAAAACTTGCACAACAGCATTTTCTTACCGGTAGGGATGATAGTACATACATACATTCATACAAGATGAGTTGCTCTATATTCACAAAGCAAACACGGTAAACATATTATGGCCAAAAGCACCACCATGATATCTTTGCACCTCAACTCTCTCGGGCACATTCTGGCTCTAGCCTGTACACATGATAGCCTAGCACAAACAAAAACATTTTACCTACAAATATTGCAGGTTTACCAAAACTAATAGGTTCAATTTATAAATGTACTCACACAATTTTAACTGTAAAACAATTGCACTTTTGATTATCTTTTGAACTAATTTAGTTATAATATTCTCTTTATTATGTCCATCTGTTATTTGTCATTATGGAGTCTTTGCATTCTGTCAGTATCTGTAGTAACAGATTCCAGATGAAACATATGGACTACAGGGCCTAAAAACAGCTGCAACACATAGGTGAAAACATGAAAACATAGAGGCAGCACACATATGTTTCTAAAAAGCCAAGCTTATATAAAGTGCACTCATTGCAATGCTATCTTTCCCATTTATATTGTAATAAAAGAGTAATTTCAAGGAATAATTTTGGCGGTCAACCAATATTCTTCTTGATGCTCACTAAAGGACTCCAACCTTTTACCTTCTCCTGTCATTCTAACAATATAATACATAATACATACTACTGGAGACATTCAGTGAGCATGTATGTGCATATTTTTTAAACTAGTTCAGGTGTTCTCAATGTAATCATTGTCCTGGGTTACAATATGTCACCACTGTTTCTCCTCACTTTATCAAAAAGCCGAGACAGATATCTTGTGTGAATCAATGGGATATTTCAAAACATTTTACATTAGATGATAGTGTTACATATCACATTAGCTGCAAACACTATTACTGCAAAGAACATGAGTGCACAAGTGTAACCCCTGCATGGCAATGGTCAGTGCTCAGTTACAGAGTCACATATTTATTGTGCTGTCACATTTTATCATTGAGTGCTGCATCCTCTCTAGCATTTTAAAAACCTTGCTCTCTTTTCAGCATTGTCTGTTCACGCTAACGGACCAGTAGGGCCAAAAATGAGCTCCCAATCAGACTAACATTAAGCTGGTATTTCTTTTTTTTTTTTTTTTTTTTTACACCAAACTGAGTTAAATTCATCTGCTGTGGGCAGATAAAGTTGTATTGTCACAGATCAAATGAGGACAAAATGAATGTAGCCTGTCAAGGTGCTTCTCTCTGTGTGAAGTTTATTTAGGGGAGGTCTTAATGCCAGGCTGTCAGCCCCTGATAAATGAAATATCTCCATTAAATCTAGCTTTATCAGGAAAAGAAACCTGTTCAGTCCCGCCATTAGCATTGCAATATATGGGACAGCTCCCATGCTCAACAAACCCAATTCCCAAGTGTACTTGGATAATTCAGGCAGGATTAGCTGAAATTAGGCGAGCCAGGATTTAAGAACGTGTCACATGATTACTGCAGCATTTAGATATATTTGGCTTTCACCCCATTTCACACACCATTCTATTCTTTTGTAGATTTGGAACCACTGTTCCACCGTGGCCTTTCATTTTCATTTATTGTTGGTGCTGTTTGAGGAGAACCACCGATAAAGAGCTCACTGCTCCTATTGATCATATGTTAACATTGTAGATTAAGAATATTATCCTTTATTATCCTTTTAGAAATGCTCTTATTAAGAAGCCAGTGATAACTCTGTTGAAATCTGTCATAAATACCCTCAAAACATAATTTTTGTTATTCATGTTTCTGCAGTTTGTGTCTGCTGTCTCCTGTTCACCTACATGTCACCCCCACAACCAGCATGCTTAAAAAACAACCAAAAGCTTTTGTTTATTTCGAATTCATTTGTGTCAAGAACAACCCAGCAGAGGCCCTCTGTATGTGTGTGAGGCTTTTTTGCAACTGAAGCTAAATATGTGTGTGAGAGTGAGACAGCATGTGGGTTGTTCTGTTCGGCCTTGTTTCCTCTTGTATGCTCTCTGCTCCCTGATCCTCTAGAGGTACATTCACATTTATGTAGATGGCAATAGCTGAGATTAAAAGACATTTGCGAAAACCAGACTCCGTGCAGTTTTGGCAGACAAGCTTGTGCGCCTGCTGATTTACTAAGAACTGTGCTAATGTGTGTTTTTAAAAACTGTCACTGTAATTAGAAATTAGAAATTAAATGAACCAATTCCATTTCAAATTCACACCAATTCCTGCCAAATTGCTAATGTAAAAAATGTCATTCATGTGAGAAAAACAGGCACTCAGTTGTGAAAATGTGAAATCTGCTTGTGAAACTTCATTTCTATGTGTAAGTCAACAGTTCATGTGATTATTTTCCTTTTAGTTTACATATGAAAGCTAGAACTGCAACCACATACCTTTGCCAAAGACCCGTCCCTTTATCGGAAACAACACCAAATTATAATTGATTCCTCCTTAACTTATTCTCAAACTTCGCACAGAGTTACCTCAAAACTAACCAGCAATTTTTGTGTAATTCTGCCAAACCAGCCAACCAACAAATATGTGAAAATATAATCTCCTTGTCATCGTTAGTAAAAAACCAAATGCAACTCAATTCCCTGCAAAATACTATCCCCTTAAATAAGTGCTTATCTGTCAAAGTGAGTTGTGTTTTGTTGTTTTTTTTGTTTGTTTGTTTGTTTTTTGTGAGCTCACTATTCAGTTTTCAATCATATTTTATTATTTGTTTTGTGTTTTGAGGATTGCTAAGAGTAATCTTTTTGTCAAGGTCATTTTGTGCGACAAAACAGCAGATAGTAAAACCACCTGACAGGTGAAACCACAGAGCCAGCTGGTTCTGGCTTCGGGATGGACCCTGGGATTATATGCAAAATGGTACCAGTTTGACCTCTCTAAGGCAATTCCTTCTAGAAATATGTTCAAAAAATATGTTTGACCTTCAAGTGACCTTGACCTTTGACTTTGAAAGCCCAAAAGTTGAACATCTGTAGCCAGTGCTATCAGTAACAATATGATACCAACTGGACCTCTACATTTCAATTTTTCCTTAAGATATGATGTTTGACCATCTTTGAATTTAGGCCACCAATTCTGATCAGCTCTAGGTTGGAAAGACACACTCTTGATAAACATTTCATCAAATTTACACAGTTTTTGTGTAATGTTGCTAACAAACCAACCAACCAACAAACAAACAGACACAGGTGAAAACATGATATGATATTAAGATTAACATGGTTAATTAATCAAAACGTCAAATGGCAAATGTCACTTGCATTTTCATTATTTTTGTTAGGGAAAAAGAGAGCAGAAAATAGGTGGATGCTCATGATCTATCTCATTCCACTTGAGTCCAAAAGGGTCTTATCAGGTATGAGAAATGGCTTGGCTTAAAAATGAGGAGATAGCAGAAGTCTCTACAAGGTTAGGAATTTTGTTCACAAAGAAAGGGCAAGTACTGAACAAAACAGCAGAGGCCCGAGGTTGCGCCTTGCACAAGTTTAAAAAGCCAAAGGAATTGAAAATAAGCTTAATAAGCTCCCTAAAACACCTCCCTGCAGATTTTTTCTTTGTGTGCATTTTTACATCAGCTGACATAAACACTGTGGTTTTCCAAAAAAAAACAGCAGCCAGACATCAGTTTGAGGGTCAAGAACTCACTCTGGTCCGCGTGAGCAAGTGCAACTGAGTTTTTTAGAAAGTGTTTGTGTGTGTACTTGTTTGTGCGAGGTTGTGGTCTGTGCTTATTGGATTATATGACTCCTAGTCATACAGGAAAAGAGGTTGCTACTAAGGTCAGGAGCCAGGGGTGGGAGGAAGTGGAGCTCTGAAAAGGGGGAGAAGCAGCAGAGAAGGAGTGTAATGTAAATCTGTGGCGGTCTGGGACACGCACAGTGTCTCTTTGTCTCTCGTCAACGTCACCCTTGTATGTCACCATCCTTTGCATTGGCATCCTCAGTGAGGGAGACAAATGCTGATGGCAACCAACGTGATTAACATTGTGACTTTACTGCATGCAAATGTAACTTATCCATTGCCTGCTACTCAAAAACTGTCATAATTAGGAAATGCTTGCACTGATTGATGGGGGTGTTTAAGGTTAACAGAACTCTCATTTGAATATGTGCCTCGTTTGAGTAATTTTTGAAAAGGAAGGGAATATACCAGGTTGCTGGGTGAGCATATTTGATGCCATTAGGAGAAAAAAAATGTATATAACTTAAAATGGATTTCAAACATGACTTGAAGCCTGGTGTGAATATATTAAAAACTTACATGGAAATCGAATTTTCCTAATTTTCATGCATCCCTGGATCTCACACAGTTCCCTCAATATTTAAACTGACAATGTGCATTTATAAGTGGCAGGGAGGTACATTTTTCTCTAGCTTAATCTCAACACCAAATGACTTTTCATTTCTGTAGGGTTTTTGGTCATTTAGAAAGTACAATCACACTGCAGTAGACTTTGTAAGGCAAATTCAAAGTCATAGACTACTTGCGTCCTGACCTGACCTAGTTTCTCTAACGGTGCTGGATTTGTTTTGACTCATCTCTATGTCCAAATAGTTTCGATTTAATCGACTCCTTGTGAGGTCGGCTTTTCTATAATTTTGCCATTAAAGTGCACGTCTCCGTGATTGTTTGGAGTCACAAAAATACTAAACCTTTCCCCACCAGTCTTGTCCAAATGATGTGACTGTTGGAGTGGTGTCAAAAAGACAACAGGATCACTTTCCGTTTCTCTCAGTAGTGTCCTGTTTCAGATGTGTTTGGCTTTTTGGAGTGAAGAAGCAGATTAAAGCAGAACTAATTGTTTTTACATGGTTTCTGAAGACACAAAATTGAGTATTGTTTGAGTCAATAGCTTAAACCAAATTATTAGAAGAAAAATCTGTTGTTAATACACTTAGAAACAACTTTTCACTGAGAAGAACAGTCTCCATGGCTATATTGTTGTCACAGAAACACCAGGAGGAAGTAAGAGCAGAGTGCCACATTAATGCTTGAACAGTTTCCCAGGGTAAGTAAACTTGAACTTAGACTCATGTCTGATGCAGTTGCCTCATCGGACAATTGAAAAATAATCTTGACCTTTATTCATTTCTCTGTGATCAAAGCAATTGTTGTTAAGTATGTACTAGCCAAACATTATGCTGGGAATGACGACTGGTCAGAGGCTGCGCTGCTGAGTTATCATCCATTTTTTTTTTTGACTATTCGGCAGCTGGGATGTGGAATGTACTGTGTAATGAAATAATGGCCAGCATTTTGATTGAAAATGTTACTCCATCCAGTTGTAAACAAAAGAGCAGAGCAGAAGGGAGATAAAGTAGAGGAAACACAGAGGAGGGAGGACAACATGTTCATGAACAGAAATTTTAAAAAGATGAATGTGGTTCATCTCCCTGAGCTACATAGATCCCATCACTTTCCCCTACATTGCCTCAACATATAAAGCTGAATAATCATTGTATTTTATGTCAAAGTGCTGAGTAAGATAAAGGTATCCAAGCTGCTGTTCAGGACAAATTCAAATGTTTAATTAAGCAGATCTGTGAGTATGAAGACCAACGCAGGACCTTTTGATTTGTTATCTTACTGTAATTTGGAATAGTGGGAAGGAGGTAGGTTGAGTTTGGAGAAATGCCTGAATGCAGCAGAGATGGGAACAAAAATTCAAAAGTAGATTGTACAGGAAGTGTTCATATTAGTCTGTTAGCATGCTAGAGTCAGAAAATCAACAATCACTAAAGTCACTGGAATTCATTATTGGGCAACATTAAAATGGAAAAACAGTTAGTTAAGGGTTTGTTAGATTGTATTATGGTTGGAACATTATCAGGCACCACCACCTTTTCTAGAGGAGAACATACAGTGTTATCATTAATAAAGTGTTGTCAGTGTTTATTCCTTTGTTTATTCCTTCCTCAATTTTGGTTTAACTTTGGCAAAAAAACACCACACGGTGTCGCATAGCCAGTCATTTAATTGGCAGTCTATACACTCACCATACACCACTGTCAGCTAAGTCACACTAGTCAAACACTGACACACACTTCAAGCTAAAGACATTGTGCTCTATTCAGCTGAGTCGCTTGAGTCAAATGAAGTCATGTCTGCATTTAGATGCAAAATTTGGAATGCAACTCAGTGAGGCCAAGCGAGTGAATTAACATACATTATCTGTATGTGACATTGTGCTTTCTATGTGCGTGTATATGTGTTTCTTGTGTTTGTGAGCCAGATCATCACCCGCTGCCTCAGCTATGCCTGCTTGTGCAGCACTGACACCCAGGGAGCAAAGATCAATGCTGTAGCTTTTACAGTGGGAGAAGGAGGAAACAAATCTCTATGGTCCATAAGGCTTTCTGCACTAGAATGAGTTCCCATTTCTGGTAGCCAGATTCAACCCACAACCACTTAAAATGAAGAAGAAAAAAAATTCAGATGCTGAGTGTGTCACAGGATGAGTTCTAAAAAGCCTTTTTGAAAATGAAAGACCCAAGTAATATTGGACAGGCCAGAAGGCGTAGTTGATATATTAGACTGCAGGTGGAACAGTGCAGCACTGAGGCTTGTTTTCTTTCTAGAAAAAAAAAGGTGTGTGTGTGTGTGTGTGCGTGTGGCAGAGACATGGCTTTAGGGAAGCTCCATAGGTGCTTTAGTTGCTTTACAATGTGCCGACTGCTGACAGATTCAGTGGAGCACATTTTTCTTTGTTTCCGCGTCATGCTACGCTTTCAGGCTTTAGATCGTATTCGTGTCCGACATTGGACCAGCTTTTTTTAATTTCCCCTTTTATACAGCTTCATACAACTATTAATATTCATTCAAGTAATATTCCAATGGATGTGAAACAAAATGACAAGTTTATAAGTTAAAGTGTCAGTGAGCGCAAGTTACTTTACTCCACCAGCAGACTGTGAACTATGCTGAGTACAACCGTCCCTCTGTAACAATCTAGTGTGACTACTGGCTACACGCATGTGTCCATACAATGCTGCAGCACAACGGCCACACTGTGTTTTAGTCCGGGTGGAAACATTCTGTGCCGGAAAGCATGACTGTGCCAGCAGGCTAACAATGTCTTCACTGTGTGTGTGTTTGACTATGTGAGCGTGCCGGACTTCCAAAAACACTCGTCCACACTAAAGCACCGTTGCAGGTAATTTTTCTTTGGCCTGCAAACGACTAGGTCGTTTACATAGTAAATACTTCACTTTGCGGCATACTGCAAATCCAACTAAGCTGAACTTAACAACGAGGAATCCTCTTTCCAAGATGAAAACTGAAGGGCGTAAACAGCTCGGACATGAAATAGTTCTACACCAGTGAGGGTCTGACTGCAGAGTTCCACTGGCAGCTCTCTCTGGGGGTCTCCGGCCAAAATAATAGCTCCAAACCTTTAAAGAGACATTTACTAAGGCTCAAATAATTAGAAAATTAAATTTAT
>KV751320.1:13133623-13168323 GCA_001698575.1 Mola mola | reverse complement strand
CATTCATTACTCCTCCAGACCACTGACCACTCTGGTTGTTATCCTCTATCCTTCCTCTCCCCTTCTCCTTCAGCCTTACGGGGATAATCCTGAAGCAAACTAATTTCCCTTCCCCCAAAAGCCTCACAGATCTCACCGAGCCCCTCTCCCTCCACCTCTTCAATCTTTCATACGATCACTATAATGCAGTCTCTGCCTGGAGTATGCTCCAAGTGCTTTGTCCAGGGCTGGGCACAGGCTCTGGGATGATGAGAGGTAGCTGCGGGCACTCTGTCTGCCTTTAAATGCAGCTGAGGCTGACACAGCACAGCATGGGGGTAAAGCAGGCAGAAGCACAGACACACAAGAATAGCCCAGCACATATTATGTATAGGAGACTGTCAGAGGTACTATTAAAAGTCGTGATTGGTATTTTTTTTTTTCTTGCATCCTGAATGCGGTCATTCTTCTAACAACCCTTGAGATGTTCTTCAGTCAGACAGAGGGCTACATGGTAAATACTTGGCTTAAAAAAAACCTCGGTAGTATTTTCATGAAAGTCATCTAAAAACAGAAATTTCCCTTTTGTTTTTCTGGTAATGTCTGTTGCTGATCATACAGTTATAGCACTGTACACAATATTTTTGGGCTGATGATTAACATGCCAAATTCTTGGGTAGTATTTCCTTAAATGGTTAAAGTTTTACCTTTTCCTGAACTTCCCCAAAGACCACACCAGGACTGAGCTTCATTACTACCTACTATGAGGCATCTGCTAAGAAATAAATGAATAGAAGCACAAAGGCGGGCATTAGTTTAGTGGTCCCTGTAGGGGGGCATTTATAACACCTGGCAAGCACCCTAACTCTGCATAATAAGGAGTCTGGCTGCTAGTTTTTCATCGGCTGAATCAAATTACCATGTGGAACACAAACTACAACCATGGAAAAATCATACTAATGGTAACAACAAGGGATCAAAGGTTTAAAGGTGAGGAAGAAAAGTGGGAACATGAAATGTGGTGGGAGGAATAGATACACAATGAGAGTATGGTGGGAGGGAAATTGTGGGACAATGAAGCAGTGGGCTACAAATGCAGAATGCAGAATTCAGAATTTGGCTAATAAATGTGGCGTAGCAGTAGGAAAGATTAAAAGACTACATCAAAGGTAAGTGGCTTGGAACATATTGCCTATATTAGTTTGTTGCCATCAGACCAGCATGTTTCAGATAATAAGAGACAATGTCATCTATTTAGTCTCATTTTAATTTTACAGCCCCTTGATTGGAGGAATCAGAGCGCACTGGCCCCAACACAGCATTTTTTGCCCGAGGCATCACTCTGTGTGTTGTGAATGTCCTCCTCTGCCTGTTACTGTGTGTGTCATCTAGCACTTTTATGTGTTGCTGTTGATGAACTGGACCGTATAAAAAGAAATGACAAATTTAATGGCCGCCATATACAATATTGTTGATGTTCCAATTGAGTAAAGTATTTAAAACTTTAACCTCTATGGCCACATACACTTGACACAACAGTTTTGGTTCAAAAATTTTAAAATACTGAAATCATGTGCTGACTGACAGGCGGATATTGGAAAAAAACCATCTAGTTTTTTGCTTTTGAGAGCTTTTGATTTGTTAAATCCTTTATGCCAAATTCAGATTACATGACCTCAAAAGTAGTTGGATTGCTGGCTGGTTACAGGGTCACATTCTGCACTATCCGTCACCAGGAGAAAACCCCAACTAATTGAAATTATGCGTGAAAAGCAAATGATCCATGATCCATGGGTGAATTCAAAAATCAACATCCAAAACAAACCAGCACTATGGTTTGGTCAGAAACGGAGGATAAAGAAAAAGCAAAGAATGTAAATGAAAGACTGGATTGCCCATGTGGGCAGCATAGATTGTCCATTCTAAAAAGAGACATACCGTTTCTTGTTTGTTTATGTTGTATTCTTCAGCAAAATTGTTGTTCATCACATGTGCATCATTCTGATTACCTGTAGCTGTAGAAGACTTTAAGATTGTTGGCCTAATTATTTATGTTTTAATACTCTTAATTATCTCTGAAGGGTGCATTTGCCCTTTTGTCCCCAAAAATGAGGGATCAGTTTTAGTTTACTTGTCAAGGCCACTTCACCAAAGCGAGTAATAAGAGTGGAACCTGCGTCCCGGTATAAACGATATTTACTAATGTTGGCAATTCACATTTTTGGAAAGTTGAATAAGTTTTTTTCTTCTTTTTTTTTAGACAGTTAAAACCAATATGCATCCCAATATTTGTTCCAAATGTTTCAACAACAAGTGGATGCCAAGACATAGCCATCTCTTGTAGGGCTGGCTGGTATAATATCAATATACTAAAATTTGATTTGCCAACTAAGAAGACCAGCAGCATAAGCCATTTTTGCAGCTGACCCATTCATTTCTTAACACCACTGTAAACAAACCCCATTTATCTTAAAAAGGGCTTAATTTAATTTATTCATTCACTAAAAAAAAAAAAAGTAAAAAAAATCGTAATAGCACCATCAGAAAGAAAATACCAGAGTTGCATCTTAGGAAGTCTTAGGAATCTAGTCAATCCTTAATGACTGTCAGTGAACACAGGGTCCAACAAACTGGCACAGTATTGCTTAATCTGTCTGCTCCACTTGATATCAGTGTTGCCATTGCACTTCTAAATAAAAGAATAAATATCCTAAAATATAACACCAACAATAGCCAATTAATACTCTAAATTCCATTAAATCCCCACAAAAAAACACTGTCAATAAACAGAAAGGACTTCTCTTTAAAAAAAACATAGACTGCCATTTTTCAGCTATCATAATTTAATAATGCTTTTTTGAAAATCAACTTATTACGATGATCCTGCAAAGCTACTTTGACATTTTGTATTGTCTGCCACTGTTTCCAGTAAATTATCTTCAATTGGACAGCAAATTGGGCATCATTGATTCACACAGAGAGTGTACATGAAAATGCACTTGCAAATTTGTGCACACTGAGTATTATTTATGAGCCAGTTGGCTTGGCCTTATAGTTCCAGAGCAGTCCCTGCTCAATGAAAGGATGATTGAGGATCCCCCTTTGGTGATTTTCTTCTTTTTTTATGCCAGTGATCTCCCAGAATGTACCTTTCCATCATAGCCGAGCCCTCGGATGGGGAGAAGGAGAAATAATGAGACCTTACCATGCCTGCAAGGAGTTCAGACACTTCTACTCAATTGGGGCTCTTCCTCTTTAAACCCCCACTCCTGTCCTCTCCAGACACCTCCTTAACAACAGGGACACGCCCCACAGTGACCACTGTCTCACAATCCAAAGGCAAGAGAGAGTTGTGATCACACCTTGGCAGCCCTTCGGGTGCTCAGCAGCAGAACACACCAGAGAGCCAAGAAACTTCAAAGAGCCAGGCTGAGCACTGAGCTAAAATCACATTGTCTGTAATTTATCATTGTCTAGCAGCACACAGTAACATTCACTGACGCCCAAAACAAAAAAGCGCAAATTATTCCCACACTAGGATTCTGACTGCACTGGGCTTGGAAAGTTCAAAAACAGTTTTTTTTTTTTTTACAGCTCTTAACTTTTCTTTTCTCTCATCTGGCAGATTTAAACGATACATTTGTACAATGCTGCCAGGGGGAAACAAAATCAAAATCAAATGGACAAGAAAAAAAAGCTTATCAGGAGAGCAAAAATCTCTACAGCTTTTGGATGGCAACCTACAGAACATGAATGGACAAGAAACACATATTCTAATAAATATGATTAATGTATTGAACGATTATGACTTATGAAACAAGAAATTCTCAAATTATGACATTTGTGAATACGAGAAGGGTTAGCATGGTTGAAAGTCATTGCTATTTGAGACATGACAATCCCACTGTTTTTTTACAAACACATATAATGAATATGCAATAATATATTTCAATTATGATATAGTTTCCTCATAACAATCATATGATAGGTCAAATTCAATAAGAAAAATTGGTTTCCTGACTTTTTACTATCATCTGTTTCTGCAGAACGGAACACTTATGTGCAACATTGAAGTCTAACTATGGAGCAGCTGGAGGGAATCCTGATGGCACTAAAATTACATACAAATGACATACTTTGGGTCATCTGTACCTCAAGCATTTGTTCATCAGTCACAGAGACTGAACTAGACAGTGAACTGGGGGGGCTGAAATGGAGGGGATACCACCATCAATCCATCAGATCTCTACTGTTACTGTACAAGTTCAAAATCCTGGGGACCACAACAAATGCCTTGTAAGAGTAACCCATCCCTGAATCAATGAGTCAAGCACAGACACAGGCCATATTCAGGACTGCAGCAATATTGCTCAAACAACCACCTGTTTGAGCACAGAGTGTAGCGATGGAAGGGGCACAGGAAGTTCCCATTTATAATTCATGTTAGGAGATTTATCATCAGCGCTATGGCATTTGGAATGAATTATTGATTATATCTTGGAAGCATTATGTAAAAAAAAAACCCTTGCAATTGGGGGGTCTTAATGGACAAGGCATTGAAAGAACAGGGCACAAGGATGGACAAAGCAGACATAAAACGGTCTGCTGAGGCAGATGAATGTGTTTTACAGAAGGTTAGGGAGATAAATTCTGTAAGGGAGGCGGGTGTAATATAGGATTAAGGGATTGAGTGTCGATGGATAGGAAGTAGTGGAGGTACTCAGATTATTAAATGTAACAGTAATACAAAAAGAGTACTCTACTTTATTGATGCCTTACAAGTAAGAAGCATCAAATTATTGTAAATGGCCAAGGTGACAAATACATTTTAAATATTTAAAATACAATACTGCTATCCTCTAATGTACTATGCATTACATGAGCTAATTCTACGTTTTTGTGTGATATTGAAACAATAAATGTAAAAAATAAAAATAAAAATAAAAATAAAATCTCCCTGCATGAATACAAAAACGTAATGTAAAAGTGCACTATTTCCCAATGAAATTTAAGTGAGTTCTAGTAAATTAGTTCATTGGTGCAGATGACAGAACTCCTATACTCATCTTCCCTTTTTGTAACTTCCACAAAATTTGCAATCTCTTTTGTTGAAAGCCCCTTTATTTATGGTAACATGGACCACCACGTAGGGAAACCTAAAGTTAGGGTAGTTCGGTAGGTAGTTATTGGTAGATGGGGGTACTAAGGAAACAGATCATACTTATGATTATACCATGTTTTCATCAGATAATAACACAATAATGTGATATATGTTGGGGTAAGAGTTTCTCAGCGTGATTTATCAGTTTTGAAGAGAGCATCAATTCCTTTATATCTAAATTACAGTAAAGGATGAGCTCCAGCATCACATTTTGCATTAAACTTGATCAAACCACTCACCCTCTCCAGAACAGCAGAGGGTAATCATTATTTTAAAAATCTACTTTTGTTTGACAGTAAAGAACTGCTGCTGAGGACATCTTTGCTAATGGAAGGGGACGCCCTGACTAAGTCAGTGACCTCAGGTGTTTGACTCTTAAACCTCACTTAATTATTTACTGCAGCCTTTGCAACTTGACTCTGAAAGCCATGAAACACTACCTTATCTAAAGCTAATATTTTTCATTCCAAATAAAGTGCAAAAGTACATCAATCAATACAAATACTGATATAAAATTCATGTAACTTCCCCGCGGTGAGCGAACATTGTTTGGTAGCCTGATATAATTTGTCTTGACAAATAGGAACACACTTCTCTCCAAAGCCCATCGAAGATGGATGTCCTTTATCTCCTTTATGATTTTTTTAGCTAAGTACACAGGATGAAAAACAATCCAGTTTATTTTTAGCAGATTTGCTAAAGTGTCAACAATGAAACAGGCCTCAGTTATATCCTAAAGCAAAATCAATAACGCCAAGGCAACATTTCTTCTCATGTTTTAATCCCAGGAGGCAAGATTTGACATCACAGTACATGTACTCTAAACATTTAAGAAAGAGGGAAGAGAAACAGAAGAAAAAACACTAAACAATTATTAGACTGATTATTCTTATGTTTCATACATCAATATATTTTGGCAGTACCAAGGTTTTACAATAATTGATTGATTTTACAAAGATGTGAAATTGGTTGGAACTCGGAACATAACCTGGTATAGACCAGGTAATGTTCAGAGATTCGGCCTAAAGTCAGCTATTAACAGCGTTTCCTTTTTCATTAATTCTATTCCTGACAATATTTCTCTGTGAGATTTAGATTCTGGGTGCAGGAAAATCATAGGCTACAACTACAAAACTGCAGAATTTACATTTAAGTACAGTATGTACACTAATGTCATCAAACAAGAACTGTAGTTCTAATGAGCTACAATACTGCAAATATGCATTTCATTGTGTGTTTTGACTTTCAGTTGTGATTTTAAGTGTTCAGCAGTTCCCTTTGGCTTAACATGCAGCAACAATGTAGCTTTTTGCTTTAATTTTTTTCATTAATAATCTTCATAGCTCTCCAATATAACAAATGATCAGTTCATTTTGTGTGGAAAAGAGTTAAATGACGCACATTTCATTTTATGTGAGTACGCACAAAACCTGAAGCAGAAACCCTGAGTTAACAAAGTTGATAACAATGTTCATGACCCGCAGGTCCCGTAAGCACACTACTTTGGCTTATTAGCCTCTGCTGAAAGATTGACAGAACCGCTGATGCATAGTTACGGTTGCTAGCATAGGATTGGACAGCAGCCGTTTTAGGAAAGGTCAATTGTGAGCATGTTTCAAATGCATGGCTTATCCTGGAAAGCAAGACTTACTAAGTAATACCTGAGACATAATCCTGTAAGTACCTGAAAAAAAAACAGGAACAGAAAACAAAGGGTGTAAAGGTTTAATGTTCTTTGCATGTTTACAAAGAACAAATGAGCAAAGGGCCAGGTCGAGGGCTCATGACTGAGATCAAATGTACTTCAGTAAATACTATTTAGGAAAGCAGACCAGCAGGGGCTAAGGTACGTTCCAGATGTTAATGGCACTGGGTGTGGATGCTAAGCAACTAGTTATTTTTATCCGCAAAGCACAGCAAGGAATTGAAAGGAGCAGAGTTCAGTGTGCACAGGATTCAGAACAGCAGGGAGGGTAATCAAACATTGGCAACCAATGCCAATCACATGCTGATAAAATGGGGGCTCTCCTTCCACTGGCTTAGTCTTATCACAACATACTCACACTGAGATGAATGTGCAGGGAGAGGAGGGCAGTGATGGGAGGGAATAGATGGACGGGGAAGCCAAGAAGAAAAAAAAAAGTAGCTGAAAAGGGTTGTAAAAATTAAATCAGGGGATTGTTTCTTTTATACAATAACTCACTGTGTTTTGTGCATTGCACATTGAGAAAACTTATTATTGGCTGGGTTGCAGTCCACAATTCTGAGATATCTTATAATGAAATATTCAAGTGGCTGCTAAAGCAAACACCACTACTTAAATATCTCTTTTATAAGGGGGACAATTTAGCTGCAGAGAGCGAAATTTCTCAAATACAGATCATCACATTGAAGTCGGAAAGTATACCTGCGGTCACTTTATCCACCTGTTTCAACTAAACTATGATTTTACATTGAATCATTTTGACATTCTGTTCAAACACAAAACAAATATAAAACCCAAACACCCTGACATTATCCTTGCTTAGCTATCTCCAAAGCTCTTTGCTAGAACAGGACAATGGTCATCATCAAAAAGACTTGGCTTTTCTGTATCCCTTTAAACCAATCACAGCTGTGGTGGGTGGCAGTAGCAATGCAAAATTGTGTTGTGGGAATTCTGTACATCTGGAAGGTTGCCCTGATATTAGCATGGCTAACATGGCAAAAGAAAAAAATACAAGAGGCTAACTAGTATACTTAAGGTACTTAGGTACTTTAGGTTAAGGTTATGGTCTCATTTTTAGTGTGTAAATTGCTTAGAGTTTGTTGCTGTTTTCCATGCTAACGTGCATATAGGGCTAGGGAGGAGAATTAAAAAGATGACAACTGGCAAGAAAGACATGGAATGAATCAGCCTTGATGTTATCTATCAAGACAATGGGCATCAGTGGATGGCCTCCTAAGTCAGCCAGTCCTGCCTCCAAGGCTGTTTAGAAAAAGAGAAACTGATACAAGCATATAAAATAAATTGTGCGATTCCCTTTAATGAAGATGACAGGTCTGTCACAAAGCTGCCTTTCTTTGCTGCTCTCCATTCACAGGTGGAAAATTACCAAACTGTTTGTCAATGGTTAACAGGTGCGGACTAATTATGCTAATCATGGCAACAGCCAAATAAACTGATTGCCATGTTCATTTAAATGACAGCAATGTTCCTCTGGTGGCTAATTAAAATAGGTTGGGAGAAAGGAAACAAGGCGTCTGGGTTCAGATAAGATGTGTTTAAACAGAAATGTTCTCCAGGGTCTACTGTAATAAGCTGTATTTCATTGGTTTAATGGTGTCATAATGAATTTCTAATGATGGGGGATGCGTTGGGGTGCAAAGAGGAGAGGTGTGATGATGATGTGAACAATGTGCATGAAACCCTACAGTCACTTGAAATGAGTGAAATTCTAAAGGAAATTCTAGGATGACTGCTCCATGAGTGCTGTTTTAAAACAATCCCTACTAGAAAGAGTATGGGGAAGGATTTTAAGGGGCAATTACTTTTTTGTAAGCATTGGGCACTGTTGGCCCCCACTCTCCATTTGCATTTGACCCAGGAATAAGGCATTATTAGGAGGAGGAATGGTGATCGGAGGCCAGGGGAGATGAACTCTGGGACCCTTGACAGACGTATGAAAGGTGGATGGAGGCTTATTAATGTCTATAGAGGCAGCAGCTATCAAAGCCCTCTTCCAAATTCTCCCCAAAGCCCAATGTTTTGATTCCAGTCTTCAAGAGTAGATTAAAATTATACAGTTTTGGCCCTATCATTGCAAACACCCCATGAGTGCCACCAAGGGACATCTGCCCCTTCTTTTCCAGAGAAATCTTTCCCCCTCGTCTTTTGACTATTTTCCTTTGGCTTCTTCTATTTCACAAGAATAAACATTGAAATGAACAACGCTGGCCTAGACCTCAGTATATTCTAATTATACACCTAATAATGGGGACATTTTGGATAAAATTGATTTTTCTGATATGCCTGGCTATCTGTTTTAATACTTCTAAGATATCAAAAAAAAACATATCCTAGTAACAAGAGGTATCAAATCTTCTCAATACGTTTTCTCATACCTTTGTATCCAAATCTAGAAAATTTCTATTTTTTTCTTGAAGCCTAAGATTAAATACAACGTGTGATTGGCAACCTGCAGCAGCTACAACCTATATATCTGAGGTGTATTTGAATGAATCATCAAATAATTCAGTGATGGCTCTTCATAAAACGGAATGCTTCCAATCACAGGAGGAGCATCTAATTGATTCAGATAGCTCTTGCTCTTCTAAGGGGTGCATCCTTCATGTTGCAATATACATAACTGTCTCATTTTCATGCTAAAAAATTCCTTTTTTATTTTTGCATAGCAACAAAACTAATAATAACTAGTAATGCTAAAGGATTAATATGGAAATAGGATCTATTATACCCTACTGTGATAAACATGATAGAAGTTATAATTCTCTTTATTTGCTGGAGGATGTGCACACAAAGAAACTTTTGTGTGACAGTAACAAAGGGGAAAAGAGCACATCCAGAAGAATAAATAACCAGAGAAGACTAAAACATCCCCCCTTTTATCTTCTGTTTATAAGGCATTCTCACTATTTAAATGTATGCCACATTAGAAGGGATCTGCTCAATTCAATATATTATAATGTGATGTTTGGCCTTAATGGAAAATCAATGAAGAGACAAGCCCGCCACTGCTGAGACCATACAAAAGCAATTTCCAAATTGACATGTGGAGGACCTATGTGATTGATTCTGACTGCTGTTGGATTTTAATGCCATTCACTGCAGCTCATTGACTTCCAGACATCGGCTTGTGGTTTATCTGCAAACTGCCAAATGAGTCCTTGTCTCCTTTTTCATCTTTCTCATTTTTTCTCTCTCCATCTTTCTTCGCCCCCTCTTCTCAGCCCAAAGCAGGAAGAGAAGATAATTTGAATTAGATATGTTAGATAAATGTGCAAAATACACCCGCAAATACATCCTCTTTGCAATTAATCATGGCAAGACACGATGCAGGTTATTCAGATCTCCTCCTCTGGAGTACAAATACTACATATTCGTTCAATCTGCTCCAAAGCTACAGTATTAACATTCCCACTACAGCAGCCCTGACTGAACTTCACCTGTCACCATCAATTTAATAACTTTACACTATTGCCTCTGCTTGTTTTAACAGCCTACTAGCCTAGAAAGAATCAACCCCCTTCCCCTGACTGTAGCCACACACAATTAAACACGCTGCAGTCAAAAATATTAGAAAGGAGAGAAAACCCAATTTTAGAAGCTGAAGGTCAGCAGAATATGCCCATCAAGGATTACCAAGCCAATCCTGCCTCGATCCTCCGTCACCCACTTGCTTTCTCCTTTAATGTCCAGTCCAGAGAAGATGCCATTTGAGATGTCATAAAAGATGTTAACCGACCTGTTCCCCTGTGTTTATGTTGTTATATTATTAGATTAGATGTTAGATTATGTTATTCATGATTAGTTTTCAGTTTTGGTTGTTTTACTCTCTTGCTGTTGTTGTGAGCCCAATGGGGGAGGCTCTAACAAAAAACATGAGCACTGTCCTACTGTATATCGTTTTTTTATTACTTGTTGGTGAATTCACAACTTATAAATATCAATGCTGAATAAAAATATGTTAACAAAAATAATTCAAAATTCTAAGACCTACATACATTTCATCCATCCATCCATTTTCCACCAGGTATCAACAGGCATCAGCCTTAGAAAAGCTCCCAGATTTGCTTCTCTCTCCAGCTACAACCTCCAACTTTCCCATGGTAAATTGGATCTTTCCTACAGCTTAAAGATATAGATTTTTTTTTTCATCGATACCAATATTGAGCTGCTTCTCATACTACTCATTTCAGTTCAGTTCTTACCCACACAGACAGGGCATGATGTGGTGAGGAAATATGGATGATGTAATATTCATTAGCAACATGAGAGTTTATTTTGTGAAAATTCATAGATGTTTCCTCTCCTCTATGAATCATTGTGGAATCAGGTGCAGCAGTTTGGCATAATGAGCGGGAGGCTTCCTCCTCCTGTCCTTCAGTGTCTTCTCAGCGTTTCAGAACTAAAATTAAGCATACTCCCACCCATTGTATCAAAAAGCATAGACGGTGTTTTTGTTAAGTCAATGAAACCAAACTGGCATTGTATTATTGGCTGTATATGTCATTTAGAATTTTATAACATGCTGATATTAGAAACATACCCCAATAAAAAAATACTAATAACTTATAGATATGTATATATAACAAATCCCTAACGAGTTTTCTATGTCTGTTCCCACCACAGCCAACTAGTTGGAATCATGCCCAGGCTATCTCTGAAGGAAGCCATCAGGGCCATGCTGACCCACCTTTCAATACAACAGAGCTGCAGAGACCTCCTTTTGGAGGTCTGTGCTCAGTCAACAGTGCCCACACAGCCTCCATGTCCTCAACTCCCCTGAGATAGAGAGGTGGCCTCATGACAAACTAGTAAACAGAAAAATAACCCTTAAATATCCCATAAAAGCTCTCCAAGAAGCTAAAATGATGTATGAGTGATTCAGCCACCTTTACTGCTGAGCCAACACACGCAACCACGCTGTATTCCACTCTTTTCTGGTCATGTAATTGCTGACCATGAAATGTTATCATCCTAAGATCCCTGCTCCATATTGAGCTGAATGTAACCAACAGATTCGAGTTTGAACTCCTTTCACTCCAAGCAAATAACATTCATGACTGTTCCAACACGTACAGATGCCTTTAACACTGCGGGCAGACCTGACCTACATGAGCATGCATAGACACTGTTTAAATTGGGATTAAGGTGAAGTGTTTTATCTAATACACTTTCATTTCACTGACAAAACAAGTCATAAAAGTAGCTTATCTGCCCATTTTGAAAGAAGTAAAAATATAGTAGCATAGACCACGCTGCAGGTTTTCATCTGAAAACTAAAGGACAGAGCTTCTGCTAATATTGTCCGTGACACAACCAGCGTCATGTCTCCAAATGACCCAGCTGTTTGAATACAGCATCTGGATAGACCCAGTTTTGAGTAGATTGCAATTTTAGCTCAAGTGCAGTGCATATTCGAAAAGTGAAGCATCCATTCACATGTTGTAAATGTTCGACTCACCTTGCCGAAGTCCCTGACGTCAAAGAGGTCAAAAGGGTCAAACAGCTCACTGTTGCGCAGGCCGAACTTGTCATGGCACACCTTGAGAAATGTCCGGATGTTCTTCAAACACAGAAACTACAAAAGAAGTAAAACAAAAGCAATTAAACAAGGAAAATAGCTAGATTCCAGTGACAGTATAAAAGACACTGACATTGCTGACATTACAAGATTAAAAAAATGAAAGTATTTGCACTTAGAGACATGTTTCACCAGTTTATTTAACATTCACTATAAACTCATCCTCTGTCGGCGTACATTGGTGTACATCTTGGTGTATATTATTCAGCATCAGAAGGTGATCACGCTGATAGCCGCTCCTATGCTGATGGGCTGGCTCTCTGATCCAGACAAGGAGAGCCACAAAGAAGTGGGGCATAGACTAACCGGAGGTAGCTGCCTGCCAGTGTGTTTAGGCGTCCTGTTGGACCGAGACACTACCCTCTTACTGAATGGTCACAGTTCACAAACATGACAATAATATTTTCCATTGAAATGCATTCATGAAATGCAGAGCAGAACTTAAAGTCAATGAAAGCTTTTAAATAATTACATTTGGTTTAAAACCAATCTGGTATTTCTAAAAGGAATCCAAGAAAATCACTCAAGGCATATGATGCAAAAGGGCATTCAGAGATACAGGTGACGTAAGGGTAAGGGTTAGTGACCCTGGCAGCAGCTCAGAATACTCATAATAGAATGCAACACTCTATGATCATGAATATTGATGGTCCCAGTTTCTAAAATATGCTATCAACTCAGATAAACCTTGAGAGATGGGGAACAGACCAATAACCGCACAGGGATATTGCAATATTAATGATAAGCCTAACTGCCTCCCAGTCTCCTATCTCTGAGTGTGAGTGTGAAGAACACATTTCCTAGCATGTAAATCCTGATGCTGCTCAGATATGCCATTTAATTTTCTCTGTGATTGAGCAATATGAAGCGATGGCCATGAAAGCGGAACATACACTCAAAGATATCTGAGTGAGAGCGCCTGTGTGGAACAAAACGCTTGATTGCCTATTCTACTTAAAGCTTTGACACTTGCATCAACATTGTAATGGCTGTTGCACAGAAAACTGGTAAAGCAATCTGCAGTATTGCCAGTCGGAATTCACGTTTGGTTAAAGAGAGCATGCCTTCAAGACAGCAAAAACATTGGGGATTCAGGTAAATGCTGCAGAGCATCCCACCTCCCCAGGCAATAATAAAAGCACAAGACTCTCTTTTAACATTCCTGCAGAGTAATGAGCCATAGTATTTCCTATTGTTACAATGGGCTGGTATGATCCACATCAGCTTGATGTAATAATTAGCTTTTATGCTTTATAAAAACATTGCAAATCTTTCCTCATTGGTACCACTCCAGGAAGTGTTCAGAATAAAACACTGTTTCATCTGATACAGTTTCCTGGTATTTTGTGGCATTTTAACTAGCCTCTCTTGGCCACACCTGAGAGTCCTGCTGACTCATTCTTATTCATGAATGTGAACTCCACAACAGAGCCCCACCGGCCAGAGAAAAAATATTTGATGGTTGGCTGTAGACAAAGTCTGCAGTTCAGCGACGAAGGTTATCATGTTTGCTGATCCTCACATGCAGTGGGAGAAAAAAAAAGCTTATAGCCAAGATATGAAATGGTAACAGTTGCTGCAGTGGCTTGAATAGGAAAGAGAGAGAGAGAGAGAGAGAGAGAGAGAGAGAGAGATGTTCTACAGATATGGATCAGGAGGCGGGAAGACGTCTGTGACATTCTAATGTATGTTTGGTTATAAGAAATCTGGGGTTTGGGTGCTAAGATCTTGATGAAAAATACACCACTTGTTGTGGAGTGGAGAGTATGAGTGTACCTGGTAATAAACAGGCTGATGCCCTCTCCTTAAACTGAGGCTGGCCTTAGCACAATCCATCTGGAATTACCTCATTGTAGTCTACAACAAATTTAAGCCAAATCGCAGAGTCCTTCATTTTTCACTGGTTTGTATATGTGTCTTGCTAAATCGAGTCTCAAAGTAATTGTAACATTCTTATTAAGATTATATGTTATATGCTAATACATAATCTTAAATTCTACGCACTGGACCTTTAGCATGAAATCCTGGATTTCCAGTGTTTTTTTTCATTTCATATCATAAGTCATCTGGTCTCAGGAACTCAAATGATTCATCAGATTTATTTCAGCAACTGCAACTGATTAAACTTTTCTTTTATCACGATTGTAAGATTGGATTGTAAATTGTATCATTTGCTTTTGCTTTTGCATTTGAGACACGTGATTGCTCCTACGACCAACAAAAAGAGACTAACACCGTATGGTGTTGCACATCATGATCATGGGTTTTTGTTATGGTTTAATTTTTGTTTTTTTCAGATTCTTGTTTATTTTTGACTTATTGTTAGAAATTCTAATTTTTCTTCCTGTTGTGTATAAGATGAATTTGTATGTAAACTACTTTTTTGTTAATTCCTGATGGTTATGAGATTCTACTTTATTCTCTTACTTTTAGCTTTACTTTAGTCATTGTTTACTTGTGTTCATTCCTGTTTCCCGCTTGTTACCTGTGTTTTTAGTGTTTGTCTTTCATGATAAGTTCCTTGTGTTCCCTTGTTACTTGCACTAATTTCTGTGTGATTGCTTTGATGTGTTTCACCTGTGTCTTGTTGTCTGCCCCACCTTCCCTCATGTGTCCAGTTATCTCCACCCTCCTCGTGTATTGAAGTCCTTGTGCTCCCTTTGTTTTTGTTCAGATCGTCATGCATGTTTGGCCCTCGGTTTTATCCTTTCTTGTGTCCCCTCATGTATCTCCTATGTTTCCTGATTTTGGTGGATTTCTGGGATATTGATTTTAGGGTTCTGCCCTTGCCCTATCTAATTTGTTTGCTGGTTGGACTGATTTCCTGGTTCTGACTTCTGCTTTCCATTTGACAAGTGAGTTTCCTTCCCCTTAATAAACATCTCAGAACTATAAGCCTTCTCTGCATTCGAGTCCTAAACTCTGCCTTCAGTGTTTCCTGGCATCAGACGTGACATTGCAATAAATGTTGATTGCAAGTGAAGACAGGATCCAGGTGTTTGACCCTTTTGGAAATGATGTGTACCTGTTGCCTAAAACTTGTTTAAAGGTCCAGTGCGCAGGATTAAGGATGACCTTTTATTTATAATTATATTTTAATAGACTGATGAACAAAGAGAACCTTTTCCTTTCATGTTTTTAGCAACCACCTTTGGTTCTCTACTAAGTTTGCAAAGGGAGAATACTAAATGTCACTGAATCCTACAGGTTTAATTCTTCACTACAATCTTGATCCTCACCCGTAAAAATAACAATTCTGAAAAGACAGTGGGAATATTTTAGAACATCTTCTCAAACAGAAACATGTGGACAATACGTGAACAAATTGACCATTAATGTCTATATGTGGATCTGTGAACACACACAGGAGGGTCTACTACTTGCTTCAAGTGTTTGCCATTTGATGGTCTCTTTGTGTCAGCCCCATTACTCATGGCTCACGTAGTGGTTTGACTAGCTCCTAAAATTGCACATCACAAGGGTTTTTAGTCCCAGTACCAAGAATGGTATTCATTTGATCCAACCTGGACTGCTTAGTATGTTCAATGAACACTGCTTTTTACAAATTAAAAAGATAAGGTCAAAAATTTGAATGTGAATAAGTAAAATGTGGGAGAGATAAGAGGAAATTAAACAAAAAAATATATTTAATAAAAAAAACTTCCCTTAAACATGGCACTAGACTTTCTACAGGGTGGTTCAGTGTACTTAATTGGAGCGACGGCTCTGATTTTGACTTCTCAATAAAGAGCAAACAAGTCTTGAAAGAGGCGGATTTGGAGGGGAAGAGGAGAGAGTGCAGAGGTGGGATAGAGAAGAGCAGCTACAAGGAAAGAGTCAGGTAACAAAGACCAGTCAAATCCCTCGCAAGCACTTCCGTATCACTATGCTACATCACACAGAGAATTTGCAATTTGCAAAGAAGAGTATGAAAATTGTTTTAGAAGCCAGGCTGTTAATGGAGGTGGGGAAAACCTTTAAGTTTTATCACTGATTCCGGTTACAGTAGGGCTAGAACTTTAAATCTCAATTAATTGGTCTGTTAATCATGTTTTCAATCAATCTCTTGGTTGTTTGTACCAGACCATGTAACAACACAGTAACACATCCTAAACATTTTTCTTTAAAAGGCCAGGTTACCATTTTCAATGTCATGACCAAAAGATATTCAGTTTATTGTAGTTTTATACTGTACTGTAGGTAAAAACATGTAAAAAAAAGCTGGGCTAAAAAAACAATTGGCTGCTACAAACACAATCTAAGACAAAGTGTGCAGATAAAATTGCAGACACACAACATGGAGTCAACTCAAGTTTATTTCTCACAGTGGATATAATGCTCTACATGCTATCAAGACACAACTTTTGTTAGCATCCATCTCTAAGTCCCAAGAGAAACATATGTCACCTTTGCATGTGCTTTCTTTAAGGCAAATAATTAGAAAGAAAATCTGTCTCTGTTGTCCCACTACTGCGAAGCGCACAGTGTACAATTCTCTTCATGACCAAAGAGCCTTGCATATTAAATATGTCTCATAGGAAAATAACAGAAGAGGAGAGAACAGGACAGGACAGGATGGGTTTGAGTCAGCCACATGATCTGATGCTCAGGCAGACAGTCAGGGAATTGCAGTCAGTGGTGGAGACTGATGTCTGTCTGGGAACTCTGCGGCAGCCAAATACTCATTCACATACACACACACACAGTTAAAAGCCCCTCAAATTGTGTCCACGATAGTGAATCATTCCGCAGTCTCAGAGCAACCGGAAGGGAGCTCTCAGCTGGTGAGAGAGTAGCAAGAGCAAGCTCACATGACCACAAGATAAAGGCTAGCTGAGCTGTTTCCGAGAAATTCACACACACACATACTCACACAAATGCCAGGTAGAGGTGATGATGGATGTTGTAAACTTTGGGCTTGGTTAATGATCCCACAGCCAAAGTGTTGATTGCTTTCTGCTGAGTTGAGATTTATGTTTGGCAGCGACAGTGCTCAACCATTCCAGATAAACTTCATCAAAATGCTTGGCTCCACAGTGCAGAAAATGTCTATTATACTCCCACTGGTAATATCTCATTCAGTGGGGAAAGCTTACATTTGTTATGGCTAAATACAGCATCAAAAAGAGAAGAAGATCCACTCTTGAACAAGATCTACAACTACATTGAATATATTAACATTGGTACCGACATTTAACATACACTGAATAGATTAAACCCACCTCTGTAAGTGACTACATTTACAAGACAATCTGAACACAATACAGTGCAGTGCATACATCAATGCTTATACACTCAAGTGTGGCAAGTGCCATTTTCTGCCCTGATTTAAACACTCAGGCCAAAGAGACGTTGTGAGGGGTTTATATAGCCCAACATTCGATCTAATCTGTAGCTCCTTATAATAAAGAAGCAAAAACATTATGGATCATTTTTATCAGGGATACATTCGTTTAAGTAGGGTTTCAAGAATATATGCTTCCTGCTCTGAGATCTCCACTTAAAATCAATATCTTCTTTGATGAATATTTTAAAACAGGAAAAGGTTCCAAAGCTACACCCTTGCAAGGGCTAGAAATACAATGAAAACCAAGAGAGAAAAATTTGTGTTAAGTATTATTTGGTGGAGTTTAGTATCTTAAAATAATGATGAAACATCTTACATTTTGTGCAGGTACATGCACAACCCTCTGTACCAGCATGTTTAAGTGACATGTGCTGGGTGAATCCCAGAGGTGATTGGTGAGTGATTGGGCTCTTCTATCCCACTTCCAGGTTGTCCAAATTTTAAAGTCAGCTAGAAGAAAGGCCCTGCTTCTGCAAATTGGAAAAGGTAAATGCTGGATGAATAACGCATTGCAATAGTATGCAAATGTGTTATTCTTATCTCATTACCCCTTAAAAGCCTGTAAGAAGTCACAGATTGACCACAGTTCTAAATCTTGTACAACCGTCAATACCGACCCACTTAGTTAATATGGCCTTGTATTAAAGTGTGGAAGTTAAATAGGCTAAGTGCAGATTTAAGGTTCATCTCCATTACAAAGGAAGATCATTTAGTTCATATTATAGGCTCTGGAGGAAAAAAGTCACCATGATGGTCAAACATGACTAGATAATTAAATGGTGTCCACCTTCACATTTACACTGGCCAGTCATAAAAACTTACACGTTCTTTAGTGCATGTCAAGCAAGCTTGAGATAGGGAGCACACAGCATGAGGAAGGAGGCAAAAGTTGAAATCATGTAGCATGCCATCAGTAACATGCTCACCACATGGACAGATATTGGGTCATTCGTGAGAATAGAGAAGCACTGAACCTGAAGCAAACATAAGAGGAGACCCCTTCCGATACAGGAGAAAGGCTTTTTGTGTGGGACAGAGTGCAACAGAAAAAAGAAAGGGAAGAGATATGCCTTTGAGGAACTGCTCTTTCTCTCTCAACCAAAGCCGAAACAATTGCAGTGAGGAACAAAGAATCTGTTCTCCTAGCTAAGAGACAGGGGAAAATGGACCAATCTTTTACACATGTACAATGTACTAACTTGATAATTTTATTACATTTTTTTGAAATACAACAATTGGATGAATGGGTTTGGAGTTATGTAGAGATTTAATGGCCCCTGAAAAATAAATCCTAAAGATTTAAGTGATCCACTGAGTTTTCCTTTACAGCCACCAGAGGGTTGACGTGTTTGGCTGTTAATGGAATATCTTAAGTACCTTTCCCACCAGACAGTACGGTGCAGTTTGGTTCAGTACGATACCCATTACTTAGCGTTTCCATTGTCAAAAGCTGTGAATGGCTGCCCTAAATAGTGAACCCTACCATGCTTGTTTTGTTACCCTATACCTGGGGTTCTAACCAGAGCTAAACCATACGATAAAGAGAGGGTCTAGACCAACTGCAGTCCACTTATTGGTGGACAGAATTGTCACTTTCTTGAGACGGTTAAGCCACCTTTCTCGTCGCAGTGTGCAGCCTTTTTTCAAACAGAGAATGTCCTCTTTGTGTAATAAATAGCCGTATGCCGACAAGAAACAACAAGAAATTCGGGATGTCCTCTATTTTTTCCTTTGTTTGCTGTTAAGGTTCCCTTGTTGACTTTATTAAAACTGGACTGAACAGTACTGCTTGGTGAAAATGGGGCTTTAATGAATTAACTGACACATTTTGTACAGGAATTAATGGTTCCCATTAGAGGTCAATAGACAGGACTTTTAAAGGCCAATTAAATAATTGTTTTGAGCAGGGTTCATCAGCCAATAACGTTAACCTCACCTTCTAGTTTAGAGGCGAAAGGAAAAAGAGAGCTAGGTAACAGGTTTATATCCATATTGAAGATGCCCCAACAATGCACTATGGGATAACACTGCATCCGGCAGCGCAATATGTCTTAAAAGTACCTGCATCCCCAAGTGACCAATGGAGGATGCACAACCATTGGGTACTATCAATGCCACTTTCAGCTGATAGTTCAAAATATGTATTATTGGCAACAATTAATTGGCAAAACCGATCAATCGGTCAACCTTTAGTTACTAGACAATAAAATCTAGTGTCACAAGCCATCATCAAAGGACATTACATACTGACATTTTGTCCTTCATCCTTCAAGTCTTATTCAGACACTCACGGCACCCTTTGATGTCGCCAGGCAGGACACTGCCTCTCCTGATGCACAACTGGCAATCTGGTGCCTGTGGCTCCTTCAAGTGAGCATCCCTACATCACTCTACCTGTCTCCAAACAGTTACCCTAGGTACCTGGATGGTACAGAAAGGGTCATGACAAAATGTTAATCTCTGACAACCTGACAAGGCTGAGTGGTACCAACATTAAGGTGAAATGAGTGGGTCTGAGTGAAGAGTTAAACAACTATTGGATAGTCTGACATAAAATTTTGTGCTCGTATTAAAAACTGTGATGAGTCGTTAAGTGAAAGAAAATCAATCAGCAGCTATGTTTGAAGTCAATACATCATTTAAATCATTACCTGATCGTAAAATCAATTTGAAAACATTGAAGTCACATGGACAGATCTTGAAACTAATTAATCATTTTCTGATACGCCTTCTGTTTAATGCTAATCTCAATATGTTGAACATGGTAAACATAGAAAATATACTAGCTTTTCAGTATATCAACAGCTGACATTAGCATTTAGGTTAAGTGACTAAGTATATAGTCTCATAGTGTTGATGGCAATGCTGTAGACTATTGTTTACAATAGAAATTAGTCAAATTATTCAAGATTTGTACTTCCTAATGAAAGGTGAAAAAAAGAATTTCCTCATAAACAGAAACAGACACGTTCCTGTCAGCGTTCAAGTGAGGTTCAGACAGAGGGACTGAGGAGAAAGCAGTGCAGACTTAAAGAAATATGAGAACATTATGCATTCAGTATCATGATATTAATTCTACCTGACCTGTTTAATATGTTTTTTTCCTCTCATTTCTCTGTGGACCAGCAATAATCCAAGCAGTTTCTCTCCCTTAACATGGTAAAATCAAAAGATTTCTACTTTTGTTTTTGTTTTTTGCAAGAGACCTTTCACATTTGCATGATTTGCTCCATCTCCATTTAGACTGTCAAATACAGACAGAAATACAAATACAGTTGGTTTTCACAATAGTCTATCACAACTATGATCATCATCACTCCTTGTGCCCTCATGAATGTCCTGTCTTTTGTCACTAAAAGGTTGTTGGAGGCACCTCATCAGCCAGAGAGTATGCTGCACATGTATATCCTTATTACTAGCCTCTTTTATCTAGGTTCATAAAGACAAAATAAGAAATGTAGAAATGCCAGAACATTTTGATGCATCATGCAGTCCTATAGGTTCAATCCACCCTCATGTAAATACAACGTTGTATCTAAGCAACAATCAATGCTGCAGAGACCGACGAGTGTGCTTTTGAGTCATTAAAACCAGGCTTAGCTTGCAGACTCTAGGTTTGATGAACGTAAGAAGGCGGCCCGCAAAGATACTCTTGGATCAATGGCCAGGTATGACATTAGACCAGGGAGAAGACGAGTGCATCTATCTTTTTCCCTGGTGAGGTCCCTCACAATGCAGGGCTCTTTACAGTGATTTAGATCGCCCATAAAACGCATAACCCTTTATACCCCCCCCCCCCCCACACACTAACTAAATGCTTGAAACTTACACATACGTAAAAGCATTTAGATAAAGATCCTAACTGTAGAGAGCATGAACACATTCACATTAAATCTAAAAGTCTAAAAGGTTTAAAAAATCTTTGAACAAAGTTGTGTAAACTCCCACACCATTACGTAACTGATAAGAAATGAAATCTGAGCAGACACAACAATGTACCAAAAACACGAGCACTCAAAACTAGAAAGTTATCTGTCATCTTACATAGATGACTCAAAAAGACTGATACTTCTGTGGCTCCACCCTGAATGATGCTGTTGGCTCAAATACACATACTATTTTTCACCTATATCCTTTATCACCCCTCAATAAACCATTTTGAGCCAAGGAAAAACCTGCAGTAGTTTTTCTGAAGTTCATGATTTTCTCCCAAAAGGCTTCATTTAATGTGGACATGGACATTTTTATACCTGTTTCCTCCATCATATTTACAAGGTCCTTTGTTGTCCTTCTGAGGTCACTTCTTCACACTAAAGAATGTTTATCTGTGAGAGACAGAAGGCATCTCCATCCCATGGTACAATGGCATTTATGCTTTGTACTATTGCTATTACAGATGAACAGTGGACCTTCACTAGGTGCTATGTAATGGAACCTTCAGGCATTTGGAAACTGTTCCCAGATGATAAGCCAGTAGGTCAACTATTTCCTTGACTTTCCTTGACTAATGACTTTGAAGGTAACATGCATTAGCAGTTATATTTCTAGTTGAATCAAATTATGTCGGTTATCCTCTGCAAATAAAAAACTAACCTCCAACTGGAGATAGTGATATTGTAAATTATAAGTGAAAAAATATGTCTATAAACTACATTCGAAACAATTGTCTGTGTCATAAACACAATGGACAACCGAATCAACAATTCAAAGTTTTTTAACGTGAAATGTGGGGAATGTTCGAAAATGATTTTATGTTAAATGAATGTAGCTTGTATGTAAACTCAGAACATTTTTAGGGCCAGATGTTGGTCAGTTCTTTGAAAAGTGTATCAGGGAGCTTCAGCTCTGTGGTCTTGATGGCTACAATTATCTCCAAGGTGACTAATGCCATTAACATGGAGCACAGTCTGTTAATTGCCCTACAGGCTCTAAGGCTGAGCTCAGCCCACTTTAATCTTCATAACCACAGCTATCATACACAATCATTCAATCATCACACAGCTTTGCAACACGACGCACAATACAGCAATCAGGCAATTCACACATTAAGCAATTGAATGCTTGGGTACTATAAGATAAAGTTTATATTGCAATGGACAGTGGAGGGCTTTCCAATGGGCACTCTGCCAGAGTGCAATATAATACCAAGCAACACACTTTTAAATGTGCTGCACGATTTGATTTTCTGTAAAGCTGTGCAAACAATAAACCAGGATCATTCAGCAACATGTTTGCACACTTCACACAGTCTGATAATAAATATCAGCGACAGCTACAATTTTGTACATTGCCAAAAGACAGTTTCAAAAGGAAAATGTGATCTTTGGATTGGCTGTCACGATTCAATGATGTGATATTTTCAAATATTGCAAAGTGTACTTCAATACGATTTCAATTGGATCTGATTCAGGGGACTGCAATTAATATCAGAGTATATTATGTACCTAAGTAGCACAATCAGTTACATTTCAATTTAAAAGTATTTTTTATATGAACTGACAATTTTACAAATGAAACATTCTGCACCGGGGTCTCCTCCCAGATGGGCATACCTGAAAAACCTCCCCCAAGACACATTCAGGAGGCATCCTGACCAGATGCCAGAACCACGTGAACTGTGTCCTCTCAACGTGGAGGAGCAGCGTCTCTACTCCGAGCTCCTCACCCTATCTCTAAGGGTGAGCCCGGCCACCCTGCGAAGGAAACTCATTTCAGTCGCTTGTATTTGCGATCGCATTCTTTTGGTCACTACCCAGAGCTCATGACCATAGGTGAGAGTTGGGACATAGATTGCCTGGTAAGATGAAAGCTTTGCCTTCTGGCTCAGCTCTCTCTTCACCACAACAGGCCGCTTTAGCGTCAGCATCACTGCCGCTTGGCTGTGCCTAGAAATTCTGTCCATAAAAATTATGAACAGAACTGGTAACAAAGGGCAGCCCTGGCCAACCCTGACTGACCAACCCAACCCTGATTATATCTCTCGGTTGGCTTGGGAACGTCTTGGTGTCCCCCCGGAGAAGTTGGTGGAGGTGGCCGGGGAGAGGAACGTCTCAATCTCCCTTCTCAAACTGTTGCCCCCGCGACCCCGACCCGGAATATCGGCAGAAAACGAGACGAGACGAGACGAGACGGCTGAAACATTACAGAAATTTAAATCTATATAATGTGATAGAATATTTTACATTCTACAGAACAGAATATCAACAAAAAATGCAAAAGTTTTCTGTAAATAGTCACTCATATTGAACTTGGCATTGCTTGCCAGCCCCAAGCAGTGAATGATCGCGGACCATCATAATTGGGCAGAATGTGTGAAACAGGCATGGGGTAGGAGTTCCAAAATAAAGGCATATCTTAGACACAGGAACATAGATCATTTATTTATTTTTAATTGATTCGATTAAAATCATTGGTCAGCCAAATAATGTATTAATATAGATCGATGGATCGTTACACCCCTCTAACTGCAAACCTGTCTACCAGCATCAATGCATGTATCCATCCATTATTCTGATAATTTTGGCACTAGAGATCCCAAAGTTAATCAGTTTGAGATCTTGACCATGTTAATCCCCTTGTTAAATTTGGCAATGATCCATGCAGTAGTTTTCAAGCTACATTGCTCACACATAGACAGACAGACCAGGGGCTAAAACAATACCCTCTACATGACTAAGTCAGTGCACAGCTTTAAAATCAGTATATGTAATTTTGGTAAAAATTCTATTCCATGAAGTCACAACATTTACCAGTGCAAAACAATTGTTTCAACAATTGAGATGAAATGAAAAAACGTAAGTAGAAATGAAATGCTTCTGACATATTTATTAATTCTATATACAATGAATAGTACTTGTATTTATTGGTTCTTAGTACCTCTGCCAATACCGCTGTGTGTTAATTTCAGAAAAGTTTTCAGAAATGGCCAAAGGAACAATTAATTAGATTTTGGTGATGATTTGGATCACCATCTGGAACTCGAAAACATCAACTAAAGAAGCAAATATCTTTTTGTCCTCCTCACCCTCCGTAACCAGTCAATGACATTATGTATTGAGAGCATACTCCCTGTTTAGGCTTGCAAATTATAAATTATATTGTATTGCTTGTTGGCAATGTCCATGATTATTAATAACTGCTGAGATAAAACATTGTCACAGTAAAAAGAGAGCTTAAGTAGAGGAGGCATGGAAGGGTGATGCGCATGTTGTTTTTGCATTTATGAACATTATACAAAGATGTAGAAGGGGGTATCTGGTTGTGGAAACCTCTCTTCCTGACAGTTTATAACCCATTTACATTTCACCTTCCATATTATCTGAGGAAGCAGTCATAAATTATCCACCCCTGTCTCTCTGATCTTGTCCTTACCACCAATGTTGAAATTGAATTAACTTCTCACATAGCTGTGACCCAGCTGTCCTGCCTGCTCCCAGGTAGACTACAGCTAAAACTGACACATCAAAAGGAGACAGCAAAAAAGGGCTTAACTTTTTTTTTTTCTTTTTAAAAACAGTCAAAGTGAAAGAAGTCCAGAAGAGAAAAGATACAACGAGCAATGTCAGATGAATATAGCAGGAGTTCAGAGCAAGGCAGGATCAAACATCCAGTTTCTGCCGGTAATCCTCCTCAAGAGGAGAAGAGGGGATGGGAAATGCAGGGAAGAGGATAGACTGGTTGCTCTGCAGCAGAAAGCACATGTTAGAGGCTTTTTTATCCAGTAGGCAAGGCGACGCCAGCCCTCCGCAACTCTCCAGACTGTCTGGCACACAGGTCACAGGAGGAAACCTTCAGAAAGATCACAGCCCCCAGCCTCAAGCATGGAAAAAGTGTATGTGTGTGTTCTGTGTGCAAGAGGCCATGTGCGTGCCCATATGTGGCTGCTTATGCCTCTCTTTTGCAACACTCTGCCTGTTCTATAATTGAAGGTTTCAGCCCTCATGCAATGTCTGAAACATGGCAGCAGTGCAGAGAAATCCGACAAAGCAAAGAGATCACTTTTTTTAAGCACAAAGACAAGGCCAAGAACATGTGTACGATACTTAGAAATTCAAAGGATAAGTCACATTGTGTGTCATCAGAGAGGGCTCTGTATGAAACAGCATTAAAGATTCAACAGTAGCTCTAAAAATATTCCAGGAATGTTTCTAGTCATTGTTCACTTCACCATATTACAGAGGCACTGATCGAACTAAGCTTTGACCAAGTAACCAAGCCTAAACAATTGCTAAATTAATAACTGAAATTAATCAGATCTAATTCAACTCAAGAGCTTATAAACATATAGAAGTCAAAAGGAAAAAAAAAACACTTAAATCATAAAATGATCTTCCAGCACTTCATGTTGACAGTGGAGCATTCTCAAGATTCTAAGAAATTCCTTGATCTGAAATTCAATACATGTTATGACTGAATATAAAGAAGTGTTTGTAGCTGACAAAATTATCTAATTTACTGCTGTTGACCTCAATAATCGACTGCAAGCTCCTGAGGTGGAAAAAAGAGATGATTTTTGTGCAAGAGGAGCAACATGGGTTACGATCGGCTAAAGATCATCAACAGCTAAGTGATGCTATAAACTAGGGTTTCAGAGGCGCAACAGAGAGCAGAGGTGAGAGAATCTAAGAGGCAGAGGCAGCTTGATAAACCAGCTCTCTCTTGTCTATCTCGTACACAGTTGGACGCTGCCTGCAGCACCTTTTTAAAAATAGGAGGGAGGAAAAAGCTGTCACTCTGGATTTAGCCTACTTTCCAATGTGACCATTAATTTCAAAGCAGATGGCAAAAAAAAGGGAGAGTGGATTGGCAGGAGGGGCATCAACTAAGCTGCTGAATAACAGAGTTTAGAGCATCGGATGGAAGAGGTAGCGGAGAGTGTGGTAACCTAAGAAAACAAGGGTAGCAGTTATTTTAAAGAAGATTAGAGCCTTATCACTTTGCATTTGGAGGTGTTAACTGCTATTAGCTCTATGCAGCTAATGTTAGCGGCATGAAAGGTACATACTGCGTGAAACATGGAACTCAGTGGTAAGTGTTACTCTGCTAAAACTTTTATTGATTTGTGTACCCACACTTACTTAGTAAGTACTTATCATCTAAGCCTGTCTGGAGAATTTACAAGGCGAGAGGTAGAAGTATAAACCAAAGATGAGCTCTAAAATGAAATAAAAAAGGAGGCAGAGAAGGAGAAATAGGTCTGAGGGCGGCTACATCTCTATACTGTGATGAAAATTCCCCGAAGGCCAGGGGCAATTGGCAGAACTAAACAGCACTGCCATAAAGACCTTACAACCCCACACAGCGCTGATAAAGATTTACCCGTACGCATGGAGCATCATGAAGCAATCAACCCGATTGCAATCAGTTTATCTGTAATTAATTAACAGTTAGGCCCTCTGCGAGTTTAGCTAATATACCACAAGTTTGGCGATTCATAACACAAACAAGACGTCCTCAAGGACAATCATTAATCAGGAGATCATTCGTTGAGACAAGTGTCCTTGCAGAGTTTTGGTAGGCCAAGAACTACAGTCTTACCAGCTTTTCCATATCAAGCTTTCAATACTAACACCCATATGGGGATTTCCTCACGTTTTCATTTTTGAAAATTGCTGAACTATGTCAGTTTTTACTGATGATGTGTCTGAGTAGGAGGAGAAGCTAAGGAGAGGAGGAGGAAGTGAAAGAAGGGATGATGATGGAAGAGGAGGAATTGGTTTTGAAAGGGACCAATGGAGCCGTGCGAACTCCCCTCTCCTACTAGCTGTTGAAGTGCCTGGACACCAGACGGTCTCTATTAAAGGCTGAAGAAGTGGGGTTAATGATTAATGTTTGTGCAGTTTCAAGAATACATCATCATGGTGATGTGTAAACCTAAATTACGATAAGAGACTAGATAGGATTTAGGCCCCCTCTGTTCAAGATGATCAGATTAAACAAATTTGTGATCAGATTTTTATGCACCCAACCCACCCCAAAGGTTTACCAATTCATGGACAAACAAAAAGGGGGCATTTAAGGCACTTTGTGTCTTTGTTTGTTTGCAGTCGCTTAGTGTGTTTTATACTGCCCGACCATACCAGCTGTTCAGTTTTGTAGATATTGATGACACACAAAAGATTGATAGGTGTCACATTTTGCTCATCTCAAATATTTACAACATTTTTCCAGTGTAAATCAAATCTAAATTTAATGATTATTAGCAAAAAGAATTGAAAAAGGGAAAAGAAATAAAGGGGGAATCAGGAACAGAGTTGGAGAGAGGAAAATCATCTCATCTCATGCATATTAAAGCCAGTTTATACAGTATATGGGAACCCAAACACGGCTTCAAAAGACTGATGCAAAGCAACATCGTTATCGAAGCTCTAACAAATAGAGTCTGGCCTTGCACCACAATGGAACAATCATTTCTATCAGCTGTGCATGCACTCCTGCTGTCAGAGCGGGGGAGAGGTAATTATTTGGATACAGTTGCAAGAGGGTAGGAGTGTTGAAAGTCTAATACTGTTTGGACACGGTTCTGGTCCACTCTATTACATGCAAAAGGAGCTGACAGATTAATGGAATATTTAATCAGCACAGACACGGCACAAACACTGCCGAGCTTATATCTAGATGTCGGACAAGAGTCAACTTTTTGTAATACCTGACACTCAAAAACAAAACAAAAAAAACACACAAAAGAAACTTGACAGCATGTACAGTAAACAATACAAAAATAAAAATGTTCCCCCAAGACAGATCCAAACTACAGGCCTAACAAGAAGCAAGCTTGCAGCACTTGAGTAGTGTCATCCATGACTACAGGGGTGATCTTCGGGAACTATGGAAATCCACTGAGGACAGTGGACTGAAAAGAGCTAGTTAAGTTCTTTCTGACTCATCCCTGCAGATATGTGACAGGCTGACAGCCAACATCTGAACAGCGCTCCTGGCTCCTAAGCCACTGGAAGCTTGTATTCATCCACACTTGCACAATTTGAGATCCGCCCAATCCAATTATGGCTGGATGAAACTACTCCAAGGAATCCTTATCTCACAGTCAGCATAGCAATATTGAAGACAATAAATTAATGTATAAAAGCCCCAATTTAGTGTTTGACTACATAGAATGGTTGATCTGTGCAACAGGATGGTGAGCACAAAGACACACCAAGCACAATGAGGTCCATCCAGATGCAGCCTCTTCACTCATCACAAATACACTTACACTGTTCCCTCAGCTGGGGCTCTTCAGGATAAAAAGGGTGTGTCAGTTTATCTGAAATTATACTTTTTTCCAATACCGTCTTATCTGCTAAACCCCCATGTGAAAACACAGCTGCGAATTTCTGTGCCTGTGGCCTATGAGCACTTTCTGCATCTTGTTTATTTATTTATTTATTTTGTAGTGTGTGTGTGTGTGTGTGTGTGTGTGTGCACTACACAAATGTGAGGATGGCAGGTCGCATCTTAACTGGGAGCCGGCACAGTAACCTTGTTTTGCTTAGACGCTTAGAAGTTATTATGGTACTGTTTGAAGGAAGAGACTTGATCAGTGGGTAAAACAAATGGCAGGGTTTTTACACTGGACATATTTAATCAAGAGTTTCATTTAGTTTTATTAGGGTCACATATTAATCATTAAATTGTTGTTTTGTGTTGTGCATGAATTACATATCTTCATGAAAAAATATTGAGCTTGTATGTACAGTATGTTTGTAAATTTCAAATCATTTTTCTATTTCAATATCATATTTTATATTGCAAGTGAGGCAACTTCAGTGATTTTTGAGGCTTATATAAAAGTTTGAGGAAAATAATTAATATGTTCCAATTTTGTGGAAGAACAAACAAAATGAACACACATCTTGACCTAGGCATGTCGTGACATTTCAGAATGTACCGGTGCACTCATGGGCGTATGACATGGCTCAGTAATCAAATTAAGTTGGCTCAATGATAGCATAACCGACTGATAAGGTTTCATATGATACAGATGATTTGACTCTCAAATATTACAGTCTGAATATTATTAAATAACTTTATCTGACAGTTTGTTAGCTCGCGAATTAATTTAACAGAGTGCAATTAGAAAATACTTCTTCTTCACTTGACAACATGGCTGAATGTTTTAACATTTTTTTTGTTGAGCAATGAAAGAAAGACTTGTAATGCTGATGACACTGACATATTCACTGACATAAATATTTCCTTTTGAGAGAAAAAATAGCTGTTTGTATGAATTGTTTTGGAGAAATGTACTTGCTATCATGCAAATGTTGCATATCCAGTCTATGAATTCTATTCTTAACCTATGTTGAGAATGTTGATGTTGCAACAGATATTTTTATTAAGATTCGTATTGCTATACTTTGACACCAGTAGTCATAGTCATTTCAGTTCCAGCAGTTGAAAAGTTCATCCAGCACATTTTATATTTGCAGCAGGCATTCAAGGAGGAAAAAAAATGTGATTTTATGTGAAGGGGGCCTGTCCCCACAGCAGCACTTTTTCTATGTCTAGCAACACCCCAGGTCTTCCTTATTCTAACGTAAAGTTTACATGTAACTCATTTACTTGTAATTTGGCACTTACAAACCAAATTCAAACTACCAGACAATCAGAGCTCATTTTAGAATGGGGACATGTTTAAGTTACATGTGCTTGTGTAAGCAGCTCCTAATGGGCAAAACATATTGAAATCATCATTCATAATTCATGTTCAACAACCTACTATCTATTTACTATCAACAGGTAGTAATTAGGAAGTTACTGAGAGAAATAATTATCTAATAGTTCATTTTTAAATAAGTATGTGTTCTCTTGTGTTACTTTATCTTTGCTAGTTGAAATATATTGCAGATATGTTAAGAGTTGCTGTTGTTCAAGTGGCAGTGAAAAACTTTCAGTATAATATAGTTAATTGAAGAAAAAAAATGTAATGTTTAGAGAACAGGTTCATCAACATATTGTGTACATATATTTTTAATCAAGAGGACGTGAGTGACCATATTTGAATTCTGATGCTATGTATTGCTATATCTCAATTAAATCAAACTCAATTTCAAAACAAACTCATATTTCATTTGCCTGTCTGCCACAATAGTCAACACTATTGGCTTTAAATGTGCGCATGACTCCATGCAAGCATCTGTGTGTTTTGTCTGTCTTTTTTCAAGCGCAACATGTGGCGCATGTGTGTCTATTCCGATGTCACTGAGATAACATAGGAGACAAACAGTCCATTTAGTTTTATCAAAGTAGCAATCATGCTGATTAAGAGAAAACAAAAAAAGCAAATAAACCCCAGATTCTATCTCAATATAGCTACACAAACTTTTACCCCCTTCTATGCACACAGTCCTCAAGGCGACTGCACTCTTTAATGACTCTGTAGAATGGTCGCTATAGCAGGAACTTGTAACACTCAGTTGAGCTGAGCTGGCATTATGAACACAAGACTTGGTATATAGCTCTCATTTTGACAGTTAATGGAGCAAATCCCAAGGTAAAATACTGTAAAGAGTTTCATTTGATTCAGAACTGAAACATGATGACAATGACATCCATATATAATTAGGGCAGGGGAATTTTATGTAACAGCATTTCAATACACAACTTAAAGTGAGAATGCAACAGCAAAGTCAATCTTTCTTTAATATATTATCAAACTGTTGCCTGACGTTACGTATATTACCCAAATCCTGAGACCTGACATTAGCTCGTTTCTGACAAAGGGAGTGAGTACAAACTGCAGACCATAAACTGACTCCTAAACAGCAGCAGTTATGCGCTGCATCCAGAGCAGGACCTTTAGTTTTCCCCTCCCTTTGAAATCCTTTTGGTGTAAAGCAGCAAGGAACAGCCACAGGCCAGAGTGGCTTACATGTCTACATAAAAAGCCTGCATTCAGCCCACCATAAAAAGAAAGCTATTTATAAAGAATCTTTGACGAGAATGTGTGAACCTCCAAGCACTGGAGGTTTCCAATATGTCTAACACTGCCAAAGAAAAGCTTTCTGCCTCTCACAGTCAGGTTAAAGATTGCTTTCAGCCCAGCATGTTATCACTGGGGCTTTTCACTCTGTTAGCTTCCAGCATTACTAAGCTAACAACATGACACATTCGATGCTATATCATTCTGCCAACAATCTGATGACTATGATTATGACAGAATTCTCATCCAATTTCCTAGAGCCCAAAGTGATGCCTTTGAAATGTTTCTTTTGTCCAACCACCAGTCCAAATCTTATTTTAATGACTGACACAATCAATAAATTATCAAAATAGTTCATTTTCTTTGGATATTTTCTTTTGGAGTGCAGGGTTTAGTTTGAAATACAGCAAAGCGGTTCGGCTAATTAAGGATGAGAGAGAAATTTTGCTTGCATATGGCCATTAAACCACAGGACATTTGTATTTATACTGTTGTCCTGACTTCAACCCAAAATGCAAACTGTCTTTTTGCATCTGGCCTCATGGTGGATGCAAACATGACAATTTACACATTGAATTGCAATTCTGCCTTTATTTTAGAGGCACATGACCACATTTTCAAAAGATGAAAAATTCTACATGAGCATAAGCGGGATATTAGTAATGTTGGGCGATAAATAAATAAAACATTTACTGATATCATGACAAGAGACATTGTCTGAAATTTTGGATGTGGTAGTATCTTCTTTCCTGAATTTAAGTCTGCGTGACAGTAAAATGATGTAATATTGTGAAACTATCAGTGCTTTGCCTGTTCTAGTATTTTTCCTCATTCACTTTAGCTATCAAATCCACAATACTGCTGATTATTTATAAAATCATTGTGGTAATATCTTGTCAATGGTCATCATTACAGTATGGTGAAAGTTTGATCTTGTTGCTCAGTCCTAGAATTTACGGAGAGCATTGAGGGGATCATGATATCATGATATATACCTTGTATCATTATATGGCCTAAAAAAAAATCATGATATTATTTTAAGGTCATACTTGCCAGCCCTAGTTACAAGTGAGCTGTGATTACAAAGCTCACACAGCTGAACTGTGAAAGACGGTCACTCTCACTTCGACTCAGCACAGGAGAACCGCTGTTTGTTGATACAGGCATTACAGTAATAAGAGTCCTCATTACAACAGGCTTTTCACTCCAGGAGGCTAATGGTAATTAGACATTACACACAGACTGTCCATCCGTCACACTGCAGGGAGCTTAAGAGTCTTCTGCTGTGTGAAACTCTCAACCTCACACACAGGCAAACACACCAAATCTGATCAAGTCATTTAAGTTGCTATAGGGTGTGTCCTGAGGAAAAGCAGAAGTGAGATTATGCTTGATGATAACACATCCCAACACACACTACAGCGATTCATGTTTCATATGCACTACAAAAAATACGATGCAGTAAAACATCTTTGCATGACTGAGGCATAACGTTTTCCAGTGGATCCGTGCTGAAATCATAAAGAAAATCAAGCTAGAATGATTACCATTTTGAAAACAAGTCTTTTAAATTCCTTTCCAGATGCTAATTACAAATGAGGCCTATCCGTCGAGTGAGACTCAAATAGCAAGCCATCTTTTGTTTTGTTTTTTGGTCCCACTGCAGCCACAGTCATTAGTCCACTCAGTCTTGCATTATTGTCCAAAAGACATCACTCATATTCCCCATACTCGCTAGCAAATTAACTACCTGATGAACTCTGAATCACCACATGAGCTCATGCAGCTGTTTTATCAACATAACACAATCTATCACTCTTCAGTCTTTTCTCTGGCCACTTTTTCTTTAGCATCAGAAGCATGGGGGATCTAATCGGTGCTTTAACATTTGTTCAATTTGGGTGGGAGGTGCAGACATAGTTCATTACACATCCAAAACCAATAACAATGATAGTTAAATGCATGTTTTTGCAGTTAATTATGTATATTTGCACAACTTTAATTGTAATATTGACAAGATGGGAAGAAAAAAAAGATGCCAACTGTTCGTATTTGTTACCCACCACCCACTTGGGTTGTTGTTTCATATTGAGCAACTCCAGGGCACAATGCCTAACCAGTCACAAGCATATTACAGAACAGCATGGTGGCACAGCGTTTACTGAGGAAATAACACATTATGCTGCTGTGTCCCATAAGAACATTTTTCAATTACATATTCATTGCATTTGTTGACGCGCATTTGTCTGAAAATGAATTTGACTGGCTAATGGGAATAGAGCATGAACAGATGGGGAAAAAAAGGAGGGGAGGGAAAAAAAAAAAGCACAGATGGAGGTCACGCATCTTTATTTTGATGCCGACTTATGAAATGTGATCCACAGATTCACATCATGGTGAAAGATGTGGAAAAACAAGTGAAGCATACACTTGCAGGAGGGGCCTAGCAGGGATAAGGAAAAATGGATGGACGAGATGGAAGAAAGAGAAGGTGTGAAAGAGGGAGGAAAACAGAAAAGGGAAAGCGTTTAAATGATGAAGTTTGCTCTGTGCAGACAAGGGCCCCCATTCTGAGTACTTCCCAGTGACATGCTCTTAACTATGAGCATGTCACAAGCATGTCATGACTAGCATGTCTATAATTAAGTTGTACACTTGAACAACGACAATAAAAAGGATTCTGATTCTGATTAACTGAATCTGCACCAGCTAGAGCATCTTAACCAGCTTTCAGGGTTTCAAGAACGAATCACTGAGCTTTATGCATTTAAGTAGCCCAGCGGAGCCAATATGCACTTAGAAAACTTTTAAAACTTTGAAAGTGTTAATGTTTAATCTGACTTTATCTGAAAAGTCATTAATTATATATCAAAATTAAGGCCCTGCTCTGGAGGTTAATCTGACATGTATTTCACCAGAAGACTTATGGAATGTTTTATCCCTGGCACACAGGCAAATAACACAGTCTGTATCTCTAATGTGTGA